>JBAMBJ010001510.1:0-12230 GCA_037043495.1 Drosophila recens | reverse complement strand
ATTTGAAATAACTAGCTCTGTCAGCAGCAATTATTAAAGGTATTCCTGAAATGATTTGAAATTTGTTTTTAAACAGCGTAACTTCGATCCGAAAGCGTCGTTACCAGTGTGGCCAATTTGTCCTTTTTGCGGACAGATTTGTCCGTTTTTAAACTGCGATTTCCGGAAAAATTTTTAAGCGTCCCCTATCCGGAAAAAATGCCTTTTGTTTATTTTGTTTTACTTAGTCCATTATTTATCCTTTTTCATTGCTCTAAGTCGCTCATCGAATTTATCAAATACATCTAAGCATCATCTAATATACAGTCGAACTTCCCTAACTCGAACTTCCCTAACTCGAAGTCTCTCTAACTCGAACAAAATCGAGTGGCAATACTAGGCAAATTTCATACAATTCTACTTCCCTAACTCGAAGTCTCCCTAACTCGAACTTTTTCGTGGATAATGGTGATTCGAGTTAGGGAAGTTCGACTGTATTCATTTTCGGATCGTCGAAAATGTTTGAAATTTAAAAAAACAATTTTTCCTGTGGAAAATATTTTACTGGCTAATAAAAAACTAATATTATACATTCAATATTGTAGTAATTTTTAGAGCTATGATATTATTTTTTTTAATATTTTTATATATATTAATAAGAAAACATAGTTCGTCCAGATTTGTTGTCCTATAAAAAAATATGTTCGTTTTCTGTCTTGTTTTTTGGCTTAACCGGCCTTTTTTGTGTAGAGGCGTTGGCAATACTGGTCGATACTCCCTTTTCCGCACTGATTTTTTTTAGTTTCGCTAGCACAACTTTAGAGGTGCAAAACAAGTGCAGCTACGTCAGAAACAAAGCTGATTTCGTTAAATCGTTTAGTTTGACACTATTTTTATTTTTTCCTTTGAAGCAGCTGGCTGGGATCAGCAGATTGATCAAATTTAAATCAAACTGTAAATACGTTTCAGAAACTGCATGAACGCGTTTGATCACAGTGAGCTTCACGATTCACACACAATTAATATAATTTTTTACATAACATTAAATTAACAATCATGTTTTATTCATAGAGCGCAGGCTATCACATTTATTTTAGTGAATTTAAATTTTTTTCGCATGTACTATAAGCCACACCAACGCCAAATCCAGTGCCGACAAACGCAGGCCAGATGCGTCTTTTAAAAAATACTAAGGAAGCCACTGATCCAATAAGAAGACCGCCACCTGTAAATAAAATTTGCTAGAATTATTAAAAATACAATATTTAGATTTACAAATAATATAAAAGTCGACATGGGGAAAAATTAAAATATCTCACTAAGCGCCAGGATCTGCACTAAGGGTAAATCAACCCTATTTGCGACAACGAGAAGAACGTAGATACGCTCCTTCTGCCGGCTGTGGCGATCTTAAAGTATATGAGATGCGCGATCTTATAAATGGCTTTTACTCGTCTATGTTTTCATGATTCCTTCACATCACACACGGGCATCTGATAGATGTCTTTTCGCAATTCAATGCGTTAAACTTGCCTTAAAAATTCAATGAATGGTATGCAATGCTTACACATTTGTTTCCGCGAGTGTTCTATTAATTGCATGACATGCTTGACTTTTGCAACACATGTGATTTGTACTCTCAGCACTAATCAGTTTAAGTATATACAGATTGATTATTTATTTACATTTTTAAATATATGAATATGATAAACAAAAAATTATTATAATAAGAATTTAAACATGGTCCGACAATACTTTTATCATGTGTATATACTATGTATGTTTAATGCATGTTATGTTATATAACAATAATACTTACATCCTTTTACAATTGTGTCGGATACACACTGGTCCAATTTCTTTCCCAATCGATCTTCGGACATAGTAATTTCGTTAGCCGGCATTTTTGTTAATTTTTACTGTATATTTGAGTAGTAAACGTACGTGTTTTGTATTATCTATGTATGTATGTACACTGCCTATATAACAATTATTATCAATGTCGCTATCGATGACACTCAGAGTTGTATAGGCATCGGTGCTATGTGCTGCAATCGATGAATCGGTTATCTATTAATATTCTTGAAACAATAATGGTATGCCGGGAAAAGTTTTGGATTTGGCTTAGATTATTTTTACTACATCTAAATCAATTGACGTACCGACCTTTTTTGCACACTGATTTGTTTTAGATGGCCGAACAGCTGATTCACAGCTTAAAGGCATAAAAAAAGGCGCAATTGCACAAAATGCCGAAAGAAAGCCAGAAAAGGAAATTTATCAACGTTTTAAACGAAAGTTTACTCATCGAATATGTTTTTATTAAATATTTGCAGCTTTCCAATGGTGAGTCATACAAACCCAAAACCTCAGAGCAGATTTCGCGAAATCTATTCGTATGACCACATTTCCCTGATCTGCGAAATCTGAAACTAATCTAAACCAAATTTAAAACTGTTCCCGGAATACCTTCAACATTTGTAAGTACCTTTGTTGTGCTAGTGAATAAAATAATTTACATCAATACTAATTAAACCTAGTATTCAATTATTTTGTTTAATAATTTATTCTAAAATTTGGCTTAATCGAAAGACTATACCTTGCTTATGTGTTCTATTTTCGTTTAATTTTTTGTTATGTTAAAACACCGATAAATCCAACACCGATTTCAACATTAAGGGTATTTCAAAAACTGTTCTTAGTTTGATCCAATTTAAGAAGTCTAGTTATTAATTATGTATGTTGCTTTATGATTAAAGCATAGTACGCTCTAGCCGAAAATATGTTTGCAAGGCCAAAACTCCATATAAAAAAATGGGTTGCAAACATGCTCGAAATTATTTTGTAAGGTCATTTCTAAACCTATGTACGCTGTACCTAAATATGGGCAGCTCAGAATATTTTCCGGCGTTTTACAACACTGTTTGGTAAACAGATGGCATCTTTTTTTGACCTTTCAAAACATCGATTGAATCGTTGTTTTGACTAGTCGAAATCTTTTTGAACAGAAATGGCGACCAATAAGAAGCAAAATAAAAGCCGAATTGAGATCTTTGAACACAAAGAGCAAATTAGACTGATTGAAGAGGTGCAACAGAGGCCAATATTGTGAAATTTTACCGACAAAAAACATATTGATCCGATTTTTATAATTTATAATTTAAAAACTAGGGTATAAGTCGCTGCCACTTCTCTCATCATGTCTATTTGGTAAATTTTCTCTATTTTGTTGTGCTCAATGTTATTTATTTATTTGTTGTGCACAGCTAATTCAAGTAATCACATTGGGAAAGAATAGACTCAGAATACTCACCGGTCTTTTGACCGGGCATTGCAAACTGAGAAGTCACCTATCAAAGTTAGGAATAGTAAGCAGTGGAACCTGCTGGTCCTGCAATTGCGAGGAGGAATCCTCGATGCACATACTAGCAGAATGCACTGCTCTATGTAGACGTAGATGTCGTTTTCTAGGGAAACATGTCCTACCGAAGGAAGACATAGCAGACCTCAACCCGGTGAAAATTCTCGACTTCGTGCGAGAACGAGGGTTGACGGACGAGCTATAGGCTCAGAAAGGGGCACAATAGATCCAAAGGGTCGCAGTGCAGTTTTCCCCATTACAATAATAATAATAATGTGCACAGCTGACGCAACAGTGTGACCACAGCAGCATAAGACCAACAATCTCTCAACTTTTTTGTGATTTTTGGTATTATGCTGTAACACTGAAGTTTGTATGGCCGGACTTCAAAACGTCGAACATTTCGAGGCGTCCAAAATGTTTTCAGCTAGAGCGTACTACGCTTAATATTAAAGCACAGTATGCACTCAAAATCATGCTTGAATGGTATCAACTCCATATAAAAAAAGGGTTGCAAACTGGCTCGAAATTATTTTATAAGGCTATTTCCAAACCCATGAACGCTGTACCTAAAGCGTAGTACGCTCTAGCTGAAAACATTTTGGATGCTCGAAATGTTCGATGTTTTGAAGTCCGGCCTTACAAACTTCAGTGTTGCAGCATAATACCAAAAATCACAAAAAAGTTGAGAGATTGTTGGTCTTATGCTGCAGTGGTCACACTGTTGCGTCAGCTGTGCACAACAAATAAATAAATAACATTGAGCACAACAAATAGAGAAAATTGACCAAATAGACAAGATGAGAGAAATGGCAGCGACTAATACCCTAATTATTAAATTAAAAATTATTTATTGTAAAAATCGGATCAATATGTTTTATGTCGGTCAAATCTCACAATATTGGCCTCTGTTGCACCTCTTCAATCAGTCTAATTGGCTCTTTGTGTTCCAAGATCTCAATTTGGCTTTAATTTTGCTGCTTGTTGGTCGCCATTTCTGTTCAAAAAGATTTCGAATAGTCAAAACAACGATTCAATCAATGTTTTGAAAGGTCAAAATAAAGCTGCCATCTGTTGACCAAACAGTGTTGTAAAACGCCAGAAAATATTCTGAGCTGCCCATATTTAGGTACAGCGTACATAGGTTTAGAAGTGGCCTTACAGAAACATTTCGAGCATGTTTGCAACCCTTTTTTTTATATGGAGTTTTGGCCTTGCAAACATATTTTTGGCTAGAGCGTACTATGCTTAAATATGGGCAGCTCAGAAAATTTTCGGTCGTTTAATAGCACTGTTTGGTACACAGCTGGTAGCTGTTTGTTATACTCTTCAAAACATCGATTGAATCAGTGTTTCGACTAGTCGAAATATTTTTGAACAGAAATGGCGACCAACAAGCAGCAAAATAAAAGTCGAATTGAGATCTTTGAACACAAAGAGCGAATTAGACTGATTGAAGATGTGCAACAGAGGCCAATATTTTGGGATCTGAACGACAAAAAACATTGATGGGATTTTTACAATTAATTATTTTTAATTTAATAATTAAGGTATTAGTCGCTGCTACTTCTCTTATCTTGTCCATTCGGTTCATTTTCTCCATTTTGTTGTTATTTATTTGCTTGTTCTGTGCACAGCTGACGCAACAGTGTCACCACAGCAGCATAACACCAACTATCTCTTAACTTATTAGTGATTTTTGGTATTATGCTGCCTACACTGAACTTTGTAAATGTTTTCAGCTAGAGCGTAGCTGTGCCTTAGCCTTTCGATGTTGCGAGAGATTTTATGAAATCCTATTAAAGTTATCTGTCTCCATTTAGTGAATAATCATGAATAAAGGCAAAAATATAGAAAAAGCGTATTTATTATTAAGTCGGTATGCTAATCCTGATAAATGTATTAATCTGTAAATTGTTTATATAAATAAATTGATTAAGTAGAGGTGAGATTTTTAAAAAATTTTAAGTATGTGAATTCTTAGAATTCCCTTACAGAACTTGAGGTCACATGTCGCATAGATAAGGCAAAGATTATTTCTGGTTCGGCCGATATTAATCTTTATAAAATCTTGTCGATCACTTTATAACTGTAAGTTTTTCACAGGAACTTTTGGATAACTAGCGCTTAACGATTATTTTAGAAATCTTACAAAAAAAATCTTAATAAGGTAAAAATCTAGTGACGAAAACATTTTCATGATAACCAATTTTGTGAAGAGCGATATTAAATTCAATTATAATTCAAATAAATGATTCCTTAAAATTCTTTATTTCGCTCCAATCATTTAAATTTTGCCTCTCCCAATTACACTTCCTTATCTTACTAACCAGGTAAGTTACCAGAAGACTTAGCATGCACATTTTTTAGTTAAATCTATACCTTTCGATGGATTATAACTCGATCTCGATTTGATTATTCTTTATTGCTACTCAAATTTCACATCTTTCGTATAATACGTTAAATAACAAAAGCCTGCTATTCAGTAGACAACTGAAAAGCACGTTAAAACTAAAATTTAATGTTTTGCTTTTAACAATTATTTATTTTAAAGATGCTGGACCATTCCAATAAAAGTTAAACATTAGCTTTCATTACAATAAGGGACTTAAGTCTTATTTTATGATAAACATTGAATAACACTTCTTTTTTTGATTTCACAGAGAGTGTCTCTAGGCCTGTAACCAGTAACCAATGGGCACAATGCATAGCCGTCAGAGGCAGGGGCTTTCCCTTCATAACGGCGATCATACTATACGTATAAAACCAAACCGGCCCGGCGAGTGTGCAGCTATAAAATAGAAATAAATGTTATACTCTTTATTATTTACATTAATAGGCTCTTTAGTTATTACAATTAATAATGTATAACATTAAGATGTTGTACATTCTTCTTATATCAGAAGATAAGCATAGAAATTATATGTCAATATTACTCCTAAGGCTAGGATTTTAAGAACAAAAAAAATCTCAAAATTTTAATTTAATTTGCTTTTTTACTGAAATGACGCGTTAGAAAGAAATACTCGTATTAGGACTAAATACCAGACAAACAGAATTTTCAGAAGGTCGTTAAAATAAAATATTTAATTTTACCTATTGCTTAAAAGGAATGCTCATGAATTCACTCAAAGAGTAAAAATTTCGCTCACGTGTCCACTCAATTTGCAGATAATTAAGTAAAATTTAATAACCTTCTGCTCACTTCTGTTCCGCGCTCTATGTGTGTACATTAGGGCGGGTCAATTTTTTTTTCGCAAAAATCGTCCACCAGAATCGGAATCTACGATGAGATCTAGGAATATTTCACCATGTGTCTAAATCAATTCCTAGCCTCTGCTGAGAAGCTTGAAGGTGTAAGGTTAAGATATATAGTATTAGTCTAGGAGCGGACCCTACTCTCAAAAAAAAAAAAAACAAAAATAACCCAAAAAGATGACGATTTATGATGAATTTTGGGGAAAATATGATTAGGGAGTCTCTGATAGTTTTTTTTATTATATTTTGAAATTTTATTAAAAAATTAACTCTGCATTAAAAAAGTTCATAAAATTTGAAAAAAAAAACTACCAGAGACCCTCTAATAAATTTTTCACCAAAATTCATCATACATTTATAATATTGGGGTGGGTTATAATTTTATAAATATTTAACTGAAATTTAACTTATGGTAATTCCCAATTTCCTTAAAAGCTTAACCTTTTATTTTTTTATTTATTTAACTTATTTCTAAGCATTCCTAACGCTACAGCATTTCTGCTTTAACATTGACGCGTTAGTCACAACATATTAAGTTAAATTAAAACATGGTTTTTATGATGATTGACAATTAACATTAACATTTAACATTTAACATTTAATATTTAAGTACAATTTATATTTAACAATAATATTATCATAACTTATTACTATTATTTTATATTTATGTCTATATTTATAATATTTTATGTCTATTTTTATTTCTATTTCCTAGTGTGTGATTGAAAGGTGTTCCTTAATTTTTTTAACAAATTGTGGTGCTCTACTGATGGTTTTAATTTCATGTGGGAGTTGGTTCCAAAGCCGAACAGCATACAAATAAAAGTGTCTGTTAGAGCTAGATAATTTTGCTCTTATTGGAACAATATTGTTGGTTCGCTGCGAGGAGGATGATCTAATTATGTCATACAAATATTCTGGTTGTTTTGTGTTTATAATTTTGTGGAGAAATGTTAATACTTTTACTTCGAGCCATGTCTTAAGATTAAGGTTAAAGATCTTTTTCGCATAACACGTAACATGGTCAAATCTTCTTAAATTAAACACATAACGGGCAATTCTATTAAACGCTACATTAAGTTTATTTTGACTGACAGCATCACAATTAGCAAAAATCTCAATTCCATAAAACAGTACAGACGTTACACAGAGTTTTGCCACCAGAAGACGTATGTGAGTGGGGAGATATTGCTGGGTGAGCGACAGCTTTCTGAGAATTCCATACGTCTTACCTACCGATTTATTGACTTGATCAGTCCATGAGAGAGTGTTATTAAAAGTAATGCCAGATTTTCAGCTCTAATTACGTAATCGATTTCTCTGCCTTCGATAGACAGTTTTGGCAAATTCCTGGTACACAGATTCTTTTTGAAATTACAAGACATTTACACTTAGATGGATTCAAACCAAGACCATTACTTCCAGACCACTTACTAACACAAGATAATTCATAATTACATATATTAACACATTCACTAATTTGACTCAATGGACAGCTAACATATAATTGAACATCATCTGCATACATATGAACTTCACAGTTTGACAATACAGTTGGTAGATCATTAATATACATAGCAAACAGTAAGGGTCCCAGGACAGAGCCCTGAGGAACACCACGCAACATGGACACAAAATTAGATCTATTTGAATTAACTACAACTGCTTGTTTCCTATTACTTAAAAATGAACGCATTAGTTTCAAGGCAGTTTCTGAGAAATTAAATAACACATTTAACTTGGTCAATAGAATTTCGTGGTTCACCGTGTCAAAAGCTTTGCTAAAGTCAAGAAGAGTCAAAAGTGTTACGTGGCTATTATCTACATTACATCTAATATCTTCAACAACTTTAATAATACTCGAAGTGCAGCTTCTGTTCTTCCGAAAACCTGATTGTTTATTACATAATAGATGATTTTGGGACAGAAATTTATTAATCTGGGCCGCAATCAGTTGCTCAAAAGTTTTGGACAAAAATGGTAAAATGCTTATCGGTCTAAAATCTCCATTTGATTTTGGGGTTGGAATAATTTTTGCTATTTTCCATTGCTCTGGGAACGTAGATGTAGTTAGAGCTGTATTAATGATGTGTGTTATATGCCCTAAAATTTGCGGCAATAGCATTTTAATGAACTTAGGGTTTACATCATTCAGTCCCTCAGCATTTGACTTAATTTTAAGTATGGACTCTAAAACATCACATTGATTGACACAGGAAAACTCAAATACGTTATCACAATTGCTTGACAGAACTGGACATAAATACAAGCTAGAATTTGCTTCAGGTACAGTAAGGTCAGTAAATTTAATGTTCAGGTCATTTATATTAATGTCATCCTTAATCGTAGGTACGTCATTGCCTATTCCTATGTTTTTAATAACTTTCCACGTCTGACTAGTATTCATTGCACTTTCGAACTTAAAAATATAGTATGCTCGTTTAGCATGCTTTATTAAGTCATTTACTCTTTGCCTGCTTTTCTTGTACTGCTTGAGATAATAGTCAATTCTATAACGTTTCCACTTGTTATAAATGTTATCTCTTTGTTTAATTGCGTTTCGTATGGAGGTACTAAACCAGGATGTGACAGCTGGCTTTATAATTTTTGTCTTGATTGGTACAAAAGTCTGGTACAGATAATTGACGTTATGTTGAAATATTTGTATTTGTTGGTTAACTGATGGCGTGTTGTATATCGCACTCCAGTCGCACAATTGGCATTCACCTAATAAAGTATCACAGTCAATATTCTTAAAATTTCTATACTTAATAACTTTATCTTTATAGTCAAGTCTTAAATTATACGTCAAGAAAATTAAATCATGTCTTGAAAAAGCAGGTACTGATAGTTGATCATAAAACTTAATTTTATTTGTACTACTGACCAGGAATATATCTAAGAGTGTACTACTAGTTTTAGTAAAATGAGTGGGTACCACAGTATTAACCTTATTGGTCTAGTCTAAAAACAGCTCTGATTATATAAGTTTACCAGCTGACACACCCTTTGAATTGGGAGTGCTAGAAGAGTCTTCGTTTGAGAATACGCTCTTGTATTCCGTGTGCTGGAGGGTGGACTAGTCGACAACCAAGCTCTGCTCATCGGGAGCACTCTTAGGTGGAGCTGTGATACCTGATATTAATCATGTCACGTTCGTCTAAAAAAAAATAGAAGAATTAGAAGAAGAATCAGAAAAGCTATTGCCGTTATCAGAAGATATGATATTCCTGTGCGATCTTCAGCATTACCTTGTTGATGTTGCGCAGACAATTGAAGACACGATTTACATAATCCGGGGAGTTAACATCTAAAAAATAAAAGATACCATAAAATAACATAAAAAATTATTTAATATCTTAGTTCTTACTAACCGAATGCTGTCACTAGACAATATATTGATGCGCATTTTTGTTTTTAATGGTTGTATAAATATTCTTCAGTACCATGACAAAGAAAACAAAGAGACTGAGAGCACATTATTTAAATTACATTCATTTGAATAAATTAATGCCCACATTCTTACAAAGCAAAAACAAAAAGTCTGGCAGCCATGATTTCTTTTGCAATGCACAAGAAAATATATATTTGTTTAAAAACATTATCGGGAAAATAAAGGTTATTTATGTACATACAATATATTCTTAAGCTCTGGCTGTTACGACACTTCGTTGCTGCTGTCCTCTTTGTAGATAAACTGTTAACAAATAATAACCACGGTATACAAATATTTGCATACTTTAAGGCGCTTGAGTTGATTAAAATCCTTTTCGTCAAGAAGAGATAGATATGGAATATTTGAAACTGGGCCGATAAAATGCAATTTTAAAGTTAGCAATTGTCCAAGCATAGTCACGTCAACAAAGCCAGCGGCATTTAGTACGGCGACATTTTATTCCGTCGGTGTACTTCCAGAAATTCCGTTTAAAGAAATTTTGCCAAAAAATGCAGCTTAAATTTTCTCCCGTATTCCCTTATGACGACTTCGAGTTTTCTATTCAGTTTAATTACTAAAAAATGGTCGGGCGAAAGGTGGAGGGATAAGAGGGGCGCAGTGTGCCAAGATATTTGTGACGCTGAATGGACACAGCTTTTTAGTTTTATCTTCACTTATCATGACACAATTTCAAAATTGTTTAAATTAAATACAAAAATCCAATATTAGTTTTGAAAACGATGATTGCAATGATAGAATGAACCGAAACTAATCGTTAGGCATGAATCGGTAACTGTTATTTCGGTATAAATACTTTTGGTTTTTCAATCGGTTAATACGGTTTTAATCGCTGATTGGGAGAATCTTTAATTACGATTGATTTGAAATCACTGCGGACGGCAGTCCGCGCTAGTGACGAAAGCAGCACGAAGGGTGCTTCCTATTACGAAGAGAATTGTTTATAATAGCCGGGAACATCTGACTTAAGCAGTACCATACCTTGAAATGCTCTTTCATAAGGCAACGGAAATCACTCTGTACCTTTTCCCATTAAACCATTTTTGGGAATTCGATTTGAAGCTTTTGCGACGGAAACATTTTTCCGTTGTTATACGATAGAACTGTTAAATATTTATTATTAGTAAGTTTTGGAAAATGGACCAAATAAGATGTCAACATCAATAGTGCATACCGGGTATGTTAATAGTATATTGGGAAAACAAAGCAAGAACAAATTTTGTTTGTGTTTGAGAGAAATCAGAGATTAAAGTTTAAGCTGTTTCACTTTTAGGAAAATGTTTGTTGCCATTCGCATTCGCACACGTGTGTTTCTCGATTTTCCATTGTTCTTGATCTAAACGGTGGATCAAATTATTAAACAAATATTTTTTCACACATTACCATCCCTTAAAATACAATTTATTTCGAACGTCTGGTAGTGTCGTTAAGCACTAAATAAAATGATTGGGCTAGACAACAATGGATGCATAAAAATCAAAGTCGTTAGCAACGCGCCAGTCTAAATACATATACTCGTGCTTTCGTACTTTCGGACTTACCCTCAACTCAACTTTACGCACGTGGCCCAAGGCACGTGTACACAATTCAGGTTGAACCCACGATTAAATTAATCGCTGATTAGTAACAGAGGACCTTACCGCGAAATGCGACTAAATTAAATATATAAAGCTACCTTTCCAGGTGTCTGACAGCAACGAATTTTTGTAATAACTCAAAGCCAGTCCTAAAATATATTAAATTCTACATATCGTCAACTCAAATTTTATATCCGTGTTTATATTTATTAACAAACTCGCTACCTTTCCTTACATAGTATAACACAATCTCCCAGATACAGATTATACAGGTAGGTTTTTCGATAAATTCTTTTTTTGTCTGCGTTCTGAGGGAATTTCTCAAATATTTGTATTAATTATATAAAAGAAAGTCACTCTTTAAAAATTATAAAAATAGTTTTAGTTAAAGTTATTTGTTAAATATTAAGATGAGTGAATTGTCCGAGTTTTTATTGTCTTATCAAAATAAATCAAAAAAGATTTTTTCAGAAATATCAGCTATTTTGCACAATCGACATTGTAGGGGTTGATTTTTAAAATTCAATAAAAGAAATATTTAATTGAAACTTGTTAAAAGCTTTAAAAATCATTTCAAACGCTTGTTAAAACAGTTGGAAAA
>JBAMBJ010001509.1:0-64731 GCA_037043495.1 Drosophila recens | reverse complement strand
CATTGCGGGCTACAACAATGAACACATGTTGCAGAGTCTGCGCATTTGTTGGCATACAAAGCCGGCAGCTGCCTTGTGTCGTAAATGTTGCAAGTCCTGTAACGATGTGTGCTTAATGCAAGATTTACGCCTCCATTCATCGAATGACCGTGAACACCTGTTGAAGCTGCCCCATTGAAGCACCTTAGTAACACCCCCTCCTTAACTGATTTTGTTATGGCAACAATAAAACTTTTTAAAGACCTCCTTCCCACCACAAAAGTTTTCTTTTAGATTCTGTTTTAAACAAAGTAAAACAAATGAAATGGAATTTGGTTTTAGGCAGCTTTTCTAGAATTGCGCCCATTCAGACGAAATCACCATTCGGTTTTTAATGTTATTTATCTAATTATTTTTAAAAATACAACACAATAGAAATAAACTTGCTTCCATGTGAAAATTGTCGTATGATTGACAGCTGATAATTGAAACATATTATTTGTGTTTACTTAGTAATTGTTGCTATGTGGAAAATGAACATATGGAATATTTTGTCACAGAATGGAAACTATCAAAATTATACAAATAATGGTGACATTGACATAATTAGGTGATGATGTCACTGAATAATCTCAAATAAATATATTTTTGTAATAACTTTATAATAACATAATTATTTTGAAATAAAATAGTTTTTAGTATTTATACTGAAAACCAGTTCTGTAGGAAATCTTAACGGATCTCAAAATATGCTTTGGTTGTAGGCAAATTTTAGAAAATCCTTCGTACGAAAAGTTTATGTTGGACATCGAAATTGAATATGTAGTCGGCAGTAGAATGCTATCTCGTGTATAAATAAAAAATATACACAAGTATTTTATCAAATTTTATAATTTATTAAATTTTTTATAATTCAAATTATCTATTTTGGCTCTTACATTTCTGGCAACACTGATGCGTGACTTAATTTAAAAACATATTAATATTATTCATGAATTTAAAATTTCAGCGGGAAACTTTGGCACAAATGCTGACTGCACATAACTGGCAACACGACCTTGCGACGAATGGGTGGAAAAGCTGGGGACGACAAATAGGTCCAGCATTATACATAAATTTGCGTTAATTAAAAGCGCCAGCATAATGCCCGGGAAAGTCGCGAGCTCCAACAATAACTCTGATCTCTGGACTTTAATGTAGGTCCAATGTGAAATATGCGTGTCGGTAATTTGAAGAATGCAGTATGTGGCATAATCGTAAATTTACAGAAGCCTGCAAGCCTGAGTAGTTTTGTGCAGTTACAAACACACACACACATACACATAAATATACATGCAGCTGGCCCCCACTCACGTAGCGGAAACGGAAGTTGCAGAAAATGGCGCGCAATGGTCGGCACATTAGAGTGACATAGAGAAAGGGGAAAAGTGAACTGAGCGTACTTGTAGTATGAGATTTGACCCAACAGCACAAAGGACAATTGCTACGACATCTGGGACTTGCCAGGCATTTGAGCCTTGCATGGAGTGCAACATATTTACACTTACTAAATCAGTTTAGACGGTGTGTATTTATGTATGCCTGTTAACTGTAACTCTCTAAGGACATTTCGTTATGCCTGTTTGTAGCTTGAAGCACTTTGTACAAGTTGTCCGACCTTCTGAACAGCTCAGTCGATAAACCAGCTTCGTTTAAAAACTTAAAAACTAGTTGTTACTTACGCAATTCGACAGTTATCGAAAGCTATGTTGGAAAGAGTGATCGCAAGCCGGGAATGATATACATAATTTAGAGCCCGACCGTCACACGATTTAGATAGTAAATATTACTTTTAGGTGCTTGAGTTGCTTAAAATATTAAATATCGTTATGTATCCGATCTTAAATAAATAAATAAAAAAATTAATACGATTTAATAGGATTATTTTATTATTTTTATTTTTTGGAAATAATCGATCCGAATACTCAAAAAATTATTTTTGATTTTTTCTGTATTTTTTTGAGTAATTGTAATAATAATAATAACAAAAATATTCTAACTACTAATGATTATGATTACTAATCATTGTTGAAAAGGTATGTAATAAAGATTTCTACACAAAATTCTTTGTGTGTAAAAAATAAAGCATTAAAGTCCTTATATTTTATTAATATCGATTTTCTAAAAAATATTTCAGTTGTCTGGCAATATAAAAAGTACTGAGTCCATCTATTTTCGCAATTGCCAAGTCTAGCTACTTAATAGCTAAAATGGCAACACTATCTCCCACAAAAGCATGCGTCGAGAGAGAGAGAGAGAGAGAGAGAGAGAGAGAGAGAGAGTGAGAGAGAGAGGGGAGAGAGAACGAATCCAAGAGAGATCAGCAAACAAAAGAGCATAAACATTTGCGAGCATTTCACACACATACTCGCAGCAATATTTCTAGGTAGCATTTTTTTTTCCTTTTTTAACAATATTTCAATTAATATTCATGGACCTGAAAACCACATATCAATCCTTAAAAAGAAATAAGATATGATTCCAAAATCAAGTATTTTGTGCTATATTCACTAAAAATTGGTTGGTAACCAGGATTTCCAGAAGGAATACAAAAGTTATCGTTGTAGAAGACAAGTCCTTTGACCAAAAGCACTTGTTGAGTCTAAAGCGCCATATTTCCTTCAACTCGGGAAAATGTGCACATTCGTTTTTCTCAATGCGCCCGAAGTCATCGCTGCAGCTCGTTCACCTCAATTTCTGGACTTGGTCAGACATATTCGTATCCAAGATTTAATGGTATCCAGGACAACGGCTCCAAACTTGAGGAATTCCTGCCACATATCTATACAGTGTTCCTTGCAATAAAAGCAGGATTAAACTCTCAGTCCCAAACCATTTTTTGTTACCGAAAAAATTAAAAAAAAAAAAAAAAAATAGAAATTCGTCAACAGCTCCAATCCAAGCAACACACGAATTTGAACTGATGGCACAAGCACGTAATAGAAAATATATATGTACAAATCTACAGTCGAAAGCTCGATTTCTTGATGGTGACGAAATCAACAAGCGGATGACGTCAACTTGCCTCGAGAGAGCTTGCCAAAATGCTCCCACTCTCAAAACCTCTCTCCCTCTCGGTCGGTCTCTCTAGCTCACGCTCTCTTTAAAAAAACATTGAACATGTGCTTTTTGAACATTTCTAGAATTTGAGTGTTTACAAATTACACACATATATATTGTTGGCAATCAGATACATATATGCTCATAATACGTGCATACGCACAGGCACGTGTAAGTATATATGTATATATTTAAATTTACTCTAAATACAACATAAGCAACATACATTTTTTTCTTAATAACTTAATTATAGCGGTTTCAGAAAAACTCGAATTTTCACATTTAAAATAAATATTTATCATAATTATTATGAAATTTATTGTTTGAGGGAAGTAAATAAAATTGTATAATCGATACTCAAATATTATTATATTATTATACTAAATTGTAAACAAATCATTTTTTGTGTTGTTTCAATAAGTATTGATTTTTATTGTTGCTAATTTTATGACTTATAATGATATCTATTAAAACAAATTTATATTTACATGTACATATGTATTCGTAATTACATTAACTTTAAGATTTAATTATGCGGCTTTCATTAAGGTCAGTTTATTTGTTATTCTTCGTATTATAATTTAATCTTAGTTCACTACTTTAAATTTAAATTAAAATAAGATGTCTTTTTATATTGACGAATAACATAACCGCACGTCAATCCCAAAAATGAAACGGCCAATAATCCGAAAATAACAGATTTAGTACTATACTCTTTTGGAATCACTTTGCAATTGCCGTCTTCATCTTTTTGATAGTGTTCTTCACAGACGCATTCTTCAACATAGCCGTGATATATGATTTGATGCTTTTTAATTGAACATAATTCACATATTCCCTGGGAATTGCGCACATAGCCATCCGAGCATTTACACTCCTTAGTTATGCGATCCCGTATTTCATGATCCTTGCATTTTTCACATTCTCCATACTTATTAAGTACAGAATCATCTTTGCATGTACAGTCCGAGTGACCATTCGATTCTTCGTTGTCTCCGCAGGGCACACAAACACCATTGACGCGATGAAAATCCGCAATGCAAACGCACTTTTCAAAAGCGGGACACCATCTCTCACTCTTGTATGGGCAGTGGACGCAATTGTTTTCCTCATTTTTGCTATATCCTTCGAGGCAATCCCGGCACTCGAACTTATTGTTTTGAACGAATCCTTCTTTACAAATACAGAGCCCAGCCCAGCAAGTTGGCGGTTTAACATCTTCATCTTTTCCGCAGACATCATATTTATTAACAAAAGAATTCTCCACAATAGTGAGACCAGGAAGAAAGTTCTCAGCCCCATAACAGTTATGATCACCGAAAAAAACTCCGCAGCAAAATTTCGATAGCCGCAACTTAATCAAGAGGCAAATTAAGACTGAACACGAATGAGAGCGAAACGCACAAAACAAACCCAGGTAACAACAAAACCCAAAGGTAAATGCAAAAATATTTATTAACTCTCGCCTATGACTCGCTCTCATTTTCTCTCTCTTATGACTGTAAATACATAAACAAACACTCTGCCTAAAATTATTTTGAGCACCCGAAATTTCAAAGCATTTATTCACGATTTTTAGAGCTCTTGTCAACATCACTGCTGACGGCAGTCCGCGCTAGTTTCGAAAGCATTACGAAGGGTGTTAAAGGCGACAAGCTACATAAGTATACACGAAAAATGGAAAAATTGGCACGGCTGTTCGATCAGGTCGAGTTATATACCGATCAAAAGGTATAGTCTTAACTAACAGCATGACGAAAACAGTTTTATGCCATATCATTTCTGATATCCAATTTTGTGACAAACGACATTACATTGTATACATAAATTATTCTTTAAAAATTGTTTGACATTCGGCACTTTGCGCAATAAGGTCTTGATTGTTCTTACGTTAAAATATAACATTTTCTGCAGTGCCGAATGAAACAATTTTTTTTAAAGAATAATTTATGTGTACAATTGAATAACGTTCGTCACGAAATTGGATATCAGACATTTTGGGGCATCAAAATGTTTTCGTCACTAGACTTTTACCTCGTAAAGATTTTTAGACCCTGCACTTAAAAAAAGTAAAGGGGTCTATGAACTTTGTCACAAAAAAAATGTATGTAACAGGCACTGAATTCGCCGGTCGAAACCGCTGAGAGAACAATATTGAGAGAAATTGCAAGTTCTTTATGTCAAACGCAGTTCATCTCAATATCATAATTCCAAGAGATATGCTCTAAGGCACTACAATACGAAAATATTTGTACCCAGTTAAAGATATAACAAGAAAACTGCAGACGAGGTGTTTGACTGTGTAAAAATTAATTAAATAATTTTCACTCGCGCGGGGTGCGGCAACCGTCGAGTGTACTCGACTGTGGGATACGCTGTGCCTCTTTCCAGAATTTGTGCGTATACAAACATGATATACTTATATTTCTGATAATCAGAAATGTACGTGTAGGCGTCTCACATACACTGACGAGCAAAACTGTAACACGAATTAAATGTTCTTATTTCATCGGTCTGTATATTCTTTCCTATTTTATTAATGCTAAAGATCTTAGTCTTGTTTTGTTGGGCATTGATTTTACTATGATTCCTGAAAATTTGAATACATTTGATGAGCTGGAAGAAATATGACAAAACAAAATGCAACAAAAGTCAAATGTTACAGTTTTGCACTTCGGTTATATTTTAAACAAATATTTTTTAAAATAATTTTTTAATAATGAAGATAGCGTACCATATGTCCTTGTTCTCTCCCACAGCTCCATCATTCTACTTGGAGGGATCGCATATTTCGCCAGCTGCGATTATACATGGCTACATAATTTTTTCAATAGGATTCACATCGGGAGATGGTTGTGGCCACTTCATGGACTAGAATTTTTGTTTTGACATCCAACTTTTGACCAAACAGGACATTCCTTTGGGTCATTGTCTTACTGAAAAATGCATTTTTCCAGCAGTAGGACCCTTATTCTCGATGACTTCTGGAAGATTCTGTTGCAGAATGCTCATATATTGTTCCTTTCGCGTTATTCCATCGATTAACACCAAGGGACCAACTCCGTTTTTATATATACAGCCTCAAACCATAATGGAACCGCCATCGGGTTTGACGGTTTTTCGCACATTACTTGGTGACTGGATTGTGGGATCTCTAGTTCAATACCAGGAGCGTCAGTCTGACTCGATAAGACTAGTTTTTGTTTCATCTGACCATACAACCTTGAAAATATTATTTTTTTTTGAAATTGTATTGAACTAGAGATAAAATTTATTGTTTGAGTGAACTAAATAAAATTGTATAATCGATATTCAAATATTATTGTACTTGGATAAATATTATTATACTAAAATGAAAACAAATAAATTTTTATGTTGTTTCAATAAGCATAGAATTTTATTGTTGCTAATTTTATGACTTATAATGATATCTTTTAAAACATATTTATATATGTACATACAGTTGCGGTCAAAAAAATAGTAGTGCGTGCAATGAATTTACAAAAACTCAAAATTTAATGACTTTTCATTTATCCAAATTTTTTATATATTTTTTTAAGATACGTTAATATATTGTTAATCTATCTGAGAAATCAAAGATAGTGAACAGTTATTATTTTTCGACTTAGGAATTTTTTTCTTGCAATAGCCTGAAAAATGGGCGGTCAAAATAATAGTAGTGATGAACATATTCAAATATTTTAATGATGAAAACGATTCAAAACCCCTTTTTTTTATTTAAAAGGTTAGATATGTGAAATGCACTTAATAATTAACAAATTTAATAATTTGTTGTGAAGCCTTTATCTTGAATTACCGCCTTACAACGACGGATCATGGCTTTTACATCGTTCTGTTTGTATTGAGCTCCAGGCGCTCCTAGCGATCTTCCAAAGATGAATATTATTTGTTGGTTGATGCTTGGCAATATCCTTCTTCATATCGGACCACAAATTTTCAATGGGATTCAGATCGGGGGACCGTGGTGACCACTCCACTACATTAATTTTTTCTACGTAAACCATTCTTTCGAAGATTTGCTGATATGCTTTGGGTCTATGTCCTGTTGGAACCTCCAAATTATCGGCATATCATCTGAAAAATACGGTAGCACAGTGTTCTGCAGAATTTTCACTTGTTCGTGCCTTTCCATTATGGTTATGATCCATTACATGGGTTGGACCCAGGAATGTGAAAATGCGCCCAGGTTATTATTCTCATACCACAATGTTTGATGGTCCTGCAGGTGAATCTGGGCTGATATTCGGACTTTAACGGATTCCTTACATGTTGTCGAGATCCTCGATCAGCAAAAAAAATAATTTTGGACACATCCGACCACTAGAGGTTTCTTTATTTCTCTAGGGTTAATTCAGATGATCCTTAGCAAATCGAAATCGCTTTTGGGCAGGTATTTTTTTTAATAACGGACTTTTTCACGGGCTTCTTTCTGCCAGATTATTATTTCGCATACATCTAAGAATGTTTTACACACTTTGGTCCATACCAAAGTTATTTTTTATAAGTGCTGCAGGAGCAAAAGGGTCGCGTTTCAAAAACCTCACTACTTTTGTCACTAGTCTTTTGGACATGGATCGAGGTCTTCCACATTTATCCTATTTTGGCGACTACTTAATGGCGTTTTTGATTATGGTTGGCAATCATCTAACCAAATTTTTCCACTTCCTTAAACGTTATCCTTATAGAAATAAATTGTTTATGGGAGCACGCTTTTCTGGAGTGCAATGCTTGCCACGCCCCATTGTAACAACTCTAAGCGAAATATTTTTTATACAATTTATAGAAAATTATCAAATTACAATTATAAATATCAAATCAAGTGCCTTTTCTGCTTAATATCCTTTTTTTCCACTTTTAAGGCATTCACTACTATTATTTTGACCGCCCATTTTTCAGACTATTACAAGAAAAAAATTGCTAAGTCGAAAAATAATAACTGTTCACTATCTTTGATTTCTCAGATGGATTTACAATATAATAACGTATCTTAAAAAAATTAAACAAAAAATTTGGATAAATTAAAAGTCTTTAAATTTTGAGCTTTTGTAAGATCATAGCAGGCACTACTATTTTTTTGACCGCAGCTGTATGTAATCGTAATTACATTAACTTAAAGATTTAATTATCCGGCTTTCATTGAAGTCAGTTTATTTGTTATTCTTCGTAAGATGACTTTTTATATTGACGAATAACATAACCGCACGACAGCCCCAAAAATGAAACGGCCAAAAATCCGAATAAAACTGATTTAGTACTATACTCTTTTGGAATCACTTTGCAATTGCCGTCTTCATCTTTTTGATAGTGTTTTTCACAGACGCATTCTTCAACATCGCCGTGATATTTGATTTGATGCTTTTCAATTGAACATAATTCACATATTCCCTGAGAATTGCGCACATAGCTATCCGAGCATTTACACTCCTTAGTTATGCGATCCCGTATTTCATGAGCTTTGCATTTCTCACACTCTCCTTTCTCATTACGTAAAGAATCATCTTTGCATGTACAGTCCGAGTGACCATTCGATTCTTCGTTGGCTCTGCAGGGCACACAAACTCCATCGAAGCGATGGAAGTCTGCAATGCAAACGCACTTCTCCAAAGCACGACACCATCTCTCTCTCTTATTTGGGCAGTGGACGCAATTGTTTTTCTCATCTTTGCTATATCCTTCGAGGCAATCCCGGCACTTGAGCCGGTAGTCTTTATTGAATCCTTCTCCACAAACACAGAATCCCGCCCAGCAATGTGGCGGTTTAACATCTTCATCTTTTCCGCAGACATCATATTTACTAACAAAAGAATCATATTGCGGAATTCTCCACAATAGTGAGACCAGGAGGAAAGTTCTCAGCCCCATAACAGCTATGATCACCGAAAAAAAACTCCGCAGCAAAATTTCGATAGCCGCAACTTAATCAAGAGGCAAATTAAGACTGAACACGAATGAGAGCGAAACACTCAAAACAAAACCCAAAAGCAAATGCGTAATTATTTATTAGCTCTCGTCTCCGACTCGCTCTCATTTTCTCTCGCTTATGGCTGTAAATACTTAAACAACAACTCTGCCTAATATTATGTTGAGCACCCGAAATTTCAAAGCATTTAGTCACGATTTTTAGAGCTCTTGTCAACATCACTGCTGACGGCAGTCCGCGCCAGTGTCGAAAGCATTACGAAGGGTGTTATAGGCGACAAGCTACATAAGTATACACGAAAAATGGAAAAATTAGCACGACTGTTCGATCAGGTCGAGTTATATACCGATCAAAAGGTATAGTCTTAACTAACAACATGACGAAAACAGTTTTATGCCATATCATTTCTGATATCCAATTTTGTGACCAACGACATTTCATTGTATACATAAATTATTCTTAAAAAATTGTTTGACATTCGGCACTTTGCGCAATAAGGTCTTGATTGTTCTTACCTTAAAATATAACTTTTTCTGCAGTGCCGAATGGCAAAATTTTTATTAAAGAATAATTTATGTGTACAATTGAATAACGTTCGTCACGAAATTGGATATCAGACATTTTGGGGCATCAAAATGTTATCGTCACTAGACTTTTACCTCGTAAAGATTTTTAGACCGTGCACTTAAAAAAAGGAAAGGGGTCTATGAACTTTGTCACAAAAAAAATGTATGTAACAGGCAGAAGGAGGCGTGACAGATACCATAAGGTATATATAATCTTGATCAGCATCAACAGTCGAGTCGATATAGCCATTTCCGTCTGTCCGTCTGTAAGAGTTCTCGATTCGATACCCGCAACTTAATCAAGAGGCAAATTAAGACTGAACACGAATAAGAGCGAAACACTCAAAACAAAACCCAAAGGCAAATGCGAAAATATTTATTAACTCTCGCCTATGAGTCGCTCACATTTTGTCTCTGATAAGGCGGTGAATACATATGTACATATGCTTACAAACACTCTGCCTAATAATATTTTGAGAACAAACGCGTCGTCAAGGGCCGAACACGATCAGCTGATCATCGACCCGACGACGCTGAATTCGCCGGTCGAAACCGCTGAGAGAACAATATTGAGAGAAATTGTAAGTTCTTTATGTCAAACGCAGTTCATCTCAATATCATAATTCCAAGAGATATGCTCTAAGGCACCACAATACGAAAATATTTGTACCCAGTTAAAGATGTAACAAGAAAACTACAGACGAGGTGTTTGACTGTGAGAGGTTTTTAAAAATTCATTAATTAATTTTCATTCGCGCGGGGGTGCGGCTACCGTCGAGTGTAATCGACTGTGGGATACGCTGTGCCTCTTTCCAGAATTTGTGCGTATACAAACATGATATATGTACTTATATTTATGATAATCAGAAATGTACATGTAGGCGTCTCACATACGCACATAAATACATACTATTTTTTCTATTTTAATATTTTTTTGTATATTTTATTAAAACATGTTTTCTGTTACCTTTAGTGGCAACTGTATCTAGTTTTACATAATAAGAATTTTAGACAAATTACACAAAATAGAAAACTCACTGAACCGCAACATAAAGTTTATATTTGATGACTTATTTTTATATTACAGCATATATAAAAGTATTTTATGTAAACTTCCATTTCGAAAATAAATAAGCTTTATGATTAATCTATACGGTTTTCACGGTTTATTATAATTTAATCTAACTTTGTTCACTATTATGACTTGTTAATGAAAAAGTTTACCTCCTTATATTAAAATAATCTTAATTCATCAAATACCAATATACCCTAATATAAAAGGATTTATGACTCTTTGTATTGACGAATTACATATCCACACGTCAACCCCAAAAATGCAATGGCCAAAAATCCGAAAACAACAGATTGAGTACTATACTCTTTTGGAATCACTTCGCAATTGCCGTCTTTATCTTCTTGATAGCCATCTTCACAGACGCATGCTTTTACATTGCGGGGATATTTTATTTGATGCTTTTCAGTTGAACAGTATTCACATATGCCCTGATTATTGAGCACATAGCTGTCCGAGCATTTGCACTCCTTAGTAATACGATCCCGTATTTCATGATAGTCGCATCTGTCACATTCTCCTCTCTTATTACGTGAAAATTCATCTTTGCATGTACATTCCCAGTGACCATTCGATTCTTCGTTGGGACCGCAGGGCACACAAATTCCATTGACGCGATGGAAATTTGCATAGCAAACGCACTTCTCAAAAGCACGACACCATCTCTCTCTCTTGTCTGGGCAGTGGACGCAATTGTTATCCTTATTTCTGCTGTATCCTTCGCGGCAGCCCAAGCATTTGCCCCGATAGTCTTTATTGACTCCTTCTCCACAATCACAGTTTTGATAAGTCAGAAATTCATTATCCATCCAGCAACGTGGATCTCTGATTGCGGGCGTCTTCGCATCTTCATCATTTCCGCAGACATCATATTTAAAAGAATCATATTGCGGAATCCTCCACAGTAAAGAGACCAGGAAGAAAGCTCTCAGCCCCATAACATGTGACATCACCGAAAATACATATATATCTAAGCAACAAAATTTCGATAGCCACAACTTAATCAAGAGGCAAATTAAGACTGAACACGAATGAGAGCGAATTACTCAAAACAAAACCCAAAAGCGAATGCGCGAATATTTTTTACTCTCGCTCTCATTTTCTCTCTCATATGGCTATGAATACAAATACAAACAGTCTGCCTAACATTTTTTTGAGCACACGAAATTTGAAAGCATTTATATCAGACATTTTTGGGCATGGAACTATTTTCGTCACTAGACTTTTACCTCGTAAAGAGGTTTTTTTTATGTATGTCAAGGAAATTTCCACTTTGTAAATAAAGAAACTTTATGAATTAATTATAGGGCTTTCATTGAACCCAGTTTATTTTTATTCTACGTGTTATAATTTAATCTTACTTAGCTCAGAATTTCAAATTTTTAATGATTTGAGTTCTTAATTTTGTATTGACGAATAACATAGCCGCACGTCAATCCCAAAAATGAAACGGCCAAAAGTCCGAAAATAACAGATTTAGTACTATACTCTTTTGGAATCACTTTGCAATTGCCGTCTTCATCTTTTTGATAGTGTTCTTCACAGACGCATTCTTCAACATCGCCGTGATATATGATTTGATGCTTTTCAATTGAACATAATTCACATATTCCCTGAGAATTGCGTATTTCATGATCCTTGCATTTTTCACATTCTCCTTTCTTATTAAGTCCAGAATCATCTTTGCATGTACAGTCCGAGTGACCATTCGATTCTTCGTTGGGTCCACAGGGCTCACAAATTCCATCGACGCGATGAAAATCCGCAATGCAAACGCACTTCTCAAAAGCACGACACCATCTCTCTCTCTTATCTGGGCAGTGGACGCAATCGTAATCCTCATTTCTGCTGAATCCCTCGCGGCAGCCCAAGCATCTGCCCCGATAGTCTTTATCGTATCCTTCTCCACAATCACAGTTTTTATATCTCAGGTAATCGTTATCACTCCAGCAACGTGGATCTTGAATCTTCTTAGCATCTTCATCATTTCCGCAGACATCATATTTAAAAGCATAAGAATAATATTGCGGAGTCCTCCACAGTAAAGAGACCAGGAAGTAAGCTCTCAGCCCCATAAGATGTGACATCACCGAAAATACATATATATCTAAGCAACAAAATTTCGATAGCAACAACTTCATCAAGAGGCAAATTAAGACTGAACACGAATAAAGGCAAGTTACTCAAAACAAAACCGAAAAGCGAATGCGCGAATATTTTTTACTCTCGCTCTCATTTTCTCTCTCATATGGCTGTGAATACAAATACAAACACTCTGCCTAACATTTTTTTGAGCACACGAAATTTGAAAGCATTAAGTTGCGATTTTTAGAGCTCTTTTATAACAGACATTTTTGGGCATGGAACTATTTTCGTCACTAGACTTTTACCTCGTCAAGTAAATTTCCACTTTGTAAATAAATAAACTTTATGAATAAATTATGGGCTTTCATTGAACCCAGTTTTTTTTTTATTTTACGTGTTATAATTTAATCTTACTTAGCTCAGAATTTCAAATTTTTAATGATTTGAGTTCTTAATTTTGTATTGGCGAATAACATAACCGCACGTCAACCCCAAAAATGTAACGGCGAAAAATCCAAAAATAACAGTTTGAGTACTATACTTTTTCGGAATCACTTCGCAATCGCCGTCTTTGTCTTTTTGATAGCCATCTTCACAGTCGCATGCTTTCACATTGCCGTGATATTTGATTTGATGCGTTACAATTGAACAGTATTCACATATGCCCTCAGAATTGCGCACATAGCTATCCGAGCATTCACACTCCTTAGTTATCGGGTCCCGTAGTTCATGATCGTCGCATTGTCCACATTCTCCTCTCTTATTACGTGAATAATAAAGCTTGCAATCACAGTCCGAACGACCATCCGATTCTTCGTTGGCTCCGCAGGGCTCACAAATTCCATTGACGCGATGGAAATTTCTATGGCAAATGCACTTTTCATAGGCGCGACACCATCTCTCTCTCTTATCTGGGCAGTGGACGCAGTGGTAATCCTCATTTCTGCTGAATCCCTCTCGGCAGCCCCCGCACTTGCCCCGAATGTCTTTTTCGTATCCTTCTCCACAATCACAGCCTTCTAAAGGCGGGAATGAAGACGCCCTCCAGCAATCTGGATTTCTAATTTGGGGCGGCTTAGCATCTTCATCAAAATCGCAGACATCAAACAAAAAATCCAAAGAACTATATTGCGGAATCCTCCAAAACAGTGCGACCAGGAAGAAAGCTCTCAGCCCCATAACATTTGTCATCACCGAAAATATCTCAGCAGCAAAATTTCGACAGCCGCGACTTAAGCAAGAGGCAAATTAAGACTGAACACGAATAAGAGCGAAATACTAAAAAACAAAACACAAAAGTGAATGAGCGAATATTTATTTACTCTCGTCTCTGACTCGCTCTTAATTCCTCTCTCATATGGCTTTGAATACAGATACAAACACGCTGCCTAACATTTGTTTGAGCAACCGAAATTTCATAGTATTTAGTTGCGACTCTTAAAGCTCTTATCCACATTCTCTTTACACTGTTATTATTTTTTAGCATTCTAATTAAAAATTACTGCTCTTATTATCAGCAGAAGAAATTTATCTGATCAATGAAATTTAGATAATAAAATTTGAGCTATAAAAACGAAGTGTGCGAATAAATAATGGGCTGACTGTATTGTTTGTATGTTAATATGTGTGAGTCTGAGAGCAGATATATGCATGTTTATTTGAATTAGAGATGAGCACAGGGCGAATTTTGCGGCCAGCAAGCGAATTAAGTCTTCTAGCCCACTCACGGCATGTGAGCGTGTGAAGAATTTTTCTGCGTCAAAATATTTTTTTTTTAAAAACGGGGAAAAAAATTGGAATTTAAAATTTTCGACGGGATTCATGTGTTAAAGAAATTTTTGTATCATTAGAACGGAATTTAAGTGAATAAAAGATTAATCATCAAAACATCTTTATTATACGCAAATTTGACAAATTTATGGTGTATGAAGACATTAGTGGCGCACTATAAGTAATGTAATAAGTTATCGCCTTAAATTTACATTGAAATTTAATTCCCAATCACGCAATCAGAATTTATGTGTACATACGTAATTAAACATACTAGCAATAATTGGCAAAAACTGCTGAAACGGCTTTAATACAATAACACAGTCTGTCGAGCATAAACAAATCGGCCAAGATTTTGATACACAGTTATTGAAAATATACAAATTTAGTTATATGTATAATATATCTTATGGGATCAAAGCAGTATCTTTTTACTATTAATATACATTCTTACAATTCATATTTCAATATTTTTTATTTTTATTTTGGGTTCAAATTGTACAATATTGACAGAGTATTGGTTATTTTTTGAAAGTTCAATGTCCCTATTAAGTTTTTGGTAAACAAGATATAGTAAGATTACAAATATAAAGAATATAACTATATACGAAACATTTGATAAGGCATATTGAAAAGTTTCAATTGAATACTCCTTAATGGATTTTAAAAATCTTTGAATTGAATTAATGGTACAAGCTTCTTTTGAATCACGTGACACATCATCAATGCATTTACACTTCAAAGATCGTGTATTCGAAGAAAACTGCCATTGCTCGTTTTCGCCAGAGCACAAGTCTTGCGGAACGCAAGCCCATTTATTTCCATTATCACCTGGACACTCGCCGGTCTGATCATCGCACTGGACTAAATCCCTTTCGTAACCGTTCCAACACTCGCAGGAATCTCCAATATAACAGGTCAGCTCATCACCACATTGAATTCGGTCTGTGCAATCGTATGCTTCCAAGTACCCAAACAGTAAAAACACTACTGCTATAAACAGCATTTTCAATTCAAGCTTCCACACAAGCAGCCCTTGCAAGTTTCAGCAACACACTGCTTACAACTCACGCTGTTTATGGGGAACAATGTTCAATACGGAGCTTCGCGAAGAGTCGTCAGGGGCCGAGCACGATCGGTTATCCATGATGCAATAAGTATAAGGTGGTCTCGTCGGCTATTCCTTTCCCTCGCACTGAATATTAGTATCTTTAAAGCCCTACTTTTTTGCCGACGAGACCACCTTATTCTTATTCCATCATGCGGCTAATCTTCCCAACGCTACGACGCTGAATTTGCCAGTCGAAACAGCCGAGAGAAGAAAATTGAGAGAAATGGCAAGTTCTTTATGTCGAACGCATTTCATCAAAATTTCCCAATTTCAAGTATAGGAGCATTTGTATACAAACAAGTAAGAAAGTTACATGTGCTCGACTGTAAGATGCTCAGTACGCATATACATGAAGATTAAAAAAAAACAAAACCAAATAAACTGTTTACTATAAAAGATATATGTAAAATCATATTCAATTTTATTTAGGAAAATAGGAAAAATTATAATTAAATTTGATTTTGGAAAAGACGCATATAAATTTTTTTTTTGTATTTTTATGAAGATTAAGACATTGCTTATCGCCCAAAATTCCCATTTAAATAATATCCCCACTGACGCAATCAGAATTTATTAATATATTATTAATCATACAAATTCATTCAAAATCATTATCAGTAGGCAGCCAGCATCAAAATCAAATGCCAAAGTATATTTTTTATTTGTAAGAATATTTCATATGTCACTCTTAATGATGTTTGTCACAATATTGGTCATCAGAAAATTTGTAGCTTAAACCTTTGACTTTGTAATGAAGTTTTTTTTAATAGATACATTATTTCAAGGTACAAACTGTTTAGCAATAGAAAAAACATAAATTTGTAGATTTTATATATCATTTTTGATATTTAGTTTAGGTTCCGATTGTGCAATATTGGCAAAATATTGCTTTCTCTTTGCAGCTTTAAAGTTACGATTAAGTATTTGATGAACAGCAATTAGAAATATTAAAAGCATAAAGAAAAATACTACATAAGTAATTGTAGATAAGCCACTTTGAAGAGTTTCTGTCTTAATTGTATTCGTTTTTATGAGATTCAAGAATCTTATAACAATGTAATCCAACATTGTTGTTTGATATTGGATTGGAGTGGGACAAGCTCCTTTTGAATCACGTGACACATCATCAATGCATTTACACTTCAAAGATCGTGTATTCGAAGAAAACTGCCATTGCTCGTTTTCGCCAGAGCACGAGTCTTGCGGGACGCAAGCCCATCTATTATTATCACCTGGACACTCGCCAGTTTGAGCATCGCACTGGACTAAATCCCTTTCGTAACCGTTCCAACACTCGCAGGAATCTCCAATATAACAGGTCACCCCATCACCACATTGAATTTGGACTGTGCAATCGTATGCTTCCAAGTATCCAAACAATAAAAACACTATTGATATAAACAGCATTTTCAATCCAAACTGGCGAGCAAGCAGCCCTTGCAGGTTTCAAATGTATGCTGTTGAAGATTCACGCTGTTTATGAAGAGCAACGTTCCGGGCGAAGCATCGTCAGGGGCAGAACACGATCGGCAAATCATCCGAATACGACGACGCTGAGTTCGAAGTCGCAATCGCTGAATGAGCACAATTGAGAGAAATTGCAAGTTCTTTATGTCGAACGCATTTCAGCACAATTTCACAATTCCAAGCGAGATGCTTAGGCACCAGACATAACAAGTAAAAAAGTTACAGTCGAGATGTTCGACTGTTAGATGCTCAGTACCAACATATTCGAAGCCGTTAAATTTCTTTAACATATGTAAATAAAAAAATAAAAATTAAAAAACCAAAACAAAAAACTGTATAAGTGTAAATACAGCGTAATACATCTCTTGGTATACATGAAAGTTAATTTCATAGCAAGAACTGCTTAATTAAACCGTGCCTGTATAGTATCTGTATTTTATACATATTTCCATTTTTTGCAATAGCTTTTAATCAATACTAGAAAATATGAAAGTATAACTCATTTTATATTAATAAACGCAAATAGAATTTATTATTTTAAAATCCACTAATTGGAATAAACTTTCCAGTGACGTATCTTAACATAATTTAACCATTCCAACATTACTTAATTAAGCCAATCTGATGTTTATTTAATAAAGAATTAAATTTAATTTGTATAGATTTGCTTAGAGTATCAAGATTATTATTGGATTATTACTGGCCTCCTAGCAAGTCATTAAATACAACATCACACACTTAGTGACAAAAGTTGACGTTTACTGACCTACTTACATATATGTAAATAAGTTCAGGTCATATTGTTGGTTGGGTGGGTGAAGCAGGGGGCTCTTGACAGATATATCGATACGGCGATGCCGCTGCCACCAGTCGGTCTGCCCGACTTGGCATAAGTTGTCGCAACAAATGACAGTGATAGTGGGAGGACTGGGAGGTAAAGTCCAGAGTATGAGAACTGTAAGTAAAGACGATCCGACCACACGAAGTCACACACAAAATTGCATGTCGAGTGCTGTATAAAACTCAAATTACAGCCAAATTCATGGACGTAAAACAAGCACTTGAATGCAACGGGCGCAATATGAAGGCGGGTGGTTTTTTTTTAGCCAGCTGCAGTTCGCTTTTATTTGACAAATATTTTATGATCCTGACAGAAGTCGACCAACGAAATGTAAAAGTCAACAGAAAATAGAAAAGCAAATAAAGAGGGAATACTATTTTTGGCTATAATATACAACAGTTGTAAATTCAATGAAATTTTAGATCAAATAAATTAACTTTTTTTTATTCTTAACATTTTTAAATTGAAGAGAAGGGAGAGAAATGTTCGAATCAGAGAGCTCATTACGGAAAGCTCTGAAGACAAGACCTTGGATTGAAGTTTAAGCCAAAACCAAATTTGAAATACACAATTTCTAATATACTTACTTTCTGTTTTTTTTCCTGCTTTCTGATAGATAAATTGATTCCTTGGTGAAATAAAACTTGAGCTAGTGGCTATTGGAGAATTCCAAGAGGTAAACAGCAAAATGTTGAAATTAAATATTATCTATCTGATGTGCTTTTGATATGATAGTCTTTTGTTTTATCTAAAGCTAACTCGGAGAAATGGCTAAATTCGAGTAAGCTCGACTTTGAGAGACCCTGTGCTAGTTTTGTAAAAAAAAAATATAAAAAATTACAATTAACGACTTCTGTCTTTTGTCTGCTACTCGTTTCTTTTTTTTAGAAAACTTAATGGTCACTTTGACATTCTTAAGTACAGGGTCGAAATATAAGCACTTGAAACTTTGGTTAGCCAGGACTCTTGACACATAAATTAAGTGCAAAGTACACTATCCATCAGTCACATGCTGTTGACCTTTCTCTCTTCTTTCTTCTCCATATCAGAGTTCATTTTGAAGAAACAGATAAACAAGCTGCGATGTCAGGGACAATTAAAACTGTAAAGCGATACGACTCCCATTGTTGTTTTCGTCCACATTCACGTTCATATTCTCGTCCTCGTCCTGTCTGATGCTGTTGCCTGTTTGGTGTTTATAATATTTTTGACATTTTAATTGCCCGACAGCGTGTGAAGAAGACTGTAAGGATACTCGCGCAAGGACATCAGTTGCAAACTCAAATGACATTTGATATTTGCGGCTGTTTGCTCCAATTTTCGTATTGGCTTTAATTGCACTTTTTGCAGTTCTTATTTGGTGTTTTACTTAATTTAAACAATTACAGCACGCAGAATAAACTTGGACTAAGCGGGCGAATGTCGGTGCATTCGCAGACGCCATAAAATGCAAATTCCTGCTGATCCTGTTAGCGAATGCCAGTGCATGTGCCATTTGCCTGGCCCGTCCTGCCATTTAGAGAACGGCTTGCCGCTCTACTCTGCTGTACTCTCTACTCACCCCTTGACGCTTGTCATGTCTGTTGTGTGCCAATTTCTTGTACCACGTTCAGGACACGATTCAGCACAAACCAATCTAAGGATATTGTCCCTGCAATCCCCAAAGCACTGACAGCACCACAGCCGACGAGGTCTGAGAAGCGCTGCACAAATATTTGATTTGAACCTTTGTTGTTTTCACACTGCAAAAAACAAAAACAATTTCTATTTATATAGAGAGCAATTAATTTAAGAAAGGTAACATATATTTGGCCCTAATTTATCAATACACAATATGAAATAAGCGTTAATCATTGAAAATGAGTAAAAAAAAAAGGTAAATTGACATTAGGATTATTGAAAAAATTAACAAATTACAAGAGCTTTTTTAAGACTATAGAATTGATCTTCGCCGTATCGAAATATTATATGATAAATCAGTCATTGGATTAATCGAACTAATAACAAGAGTTGGTGTGAAAAACATTGTTGCATTCTTAAAATAATTCTTTTAATAAAAACCAATAAAAACGATTAGTTTAGTGTGGTGTGAAACTAGTGAATTAAAAATACATTGACAAATTGTGAACTCGATTTTCGCGAAAGCAATTTTCAAGGACTAAAACTAGATAAAATTATACGTCATGAAGACAACTAGATATTTGTTTTAACCGACTTAGCATTTCAATTTTAAGTACAAATTTTAAATTCATAATTTTGAATCTGAGATTCTCCCAGTGTATTTTTGCTTAAGTGCTCCGGTTCAGTTAGTAACTACGCCAAGCTGGCTCGATTTAATCCTCGAGTATTTTCACACTGGCATTGCACCTTTGACTACATACATACACATATAGACCCCCAACCCGACCGACTCGCGTATAACTGATACTTCCCCTCACAGCCCCACCCCAGGCAACTCATCAAACTGCCATTACTTTGCCCTCTAGCAAATCCGACAAGGACTACTTTCCTGTCGCCAGCTGTTGCTCCTGTTGCCCGGCCAAGTTAACGGTATTAGATAAATATGCAAATAGAGTGTAAGACAGTGTACATTGGCGGGGCACGTTAAGTATACGACATGTTATTTACAGACATCGCGCGATTAGCCCGAGCTTTAAATTAAGCAATTCAATTCATTGACGCTCTCAATAGCTACATATATAAAAAACAGACTAGATCATAAATCATCAAGTTTCTGCGATTGCCCAAACACCCAGTGTAGTTCTCATTAATATAGTTCATTGACCGAAAAACGCACCCACGCTCAACTTTTCCAATAGTTTCCCCCACATGTCAACCCTTTTCGAAACCTACACAAAATGTTTATCAGAAAACACGCATGTCAAGTTTGACCTCCTGAAACCACAACCTAGCTTTTTCTATGCGGTTTTTATTTTTATTTTATTTTTTTTTTTAATTTACTTCTCTCTGGCAATTTCGTTTGCTCATAATTCAAAATGTAAATAAATAGAAAATATTATTAAGGGAAAACTCAGTCGAATCGAGATAACTATTAGAAATGCCCAAAAGCATTTTACATATAAATTGCCTGCGCCTGCAAAAAAGTGAAACCAAAAAAGATTTATATATTTAATAAACTCGTGGAGTGTGGTATGAATATATATAATAGTTTAGGTACATACTGTGACTCGATGTTCGCAAGAAACTTTTATGAGAAAGTAAGATTAGAAATTGTCATAACCAAATATCTCTGATTAAGCATTTCTCTTAGAATAAGCTTATGAAATTCATACACTAAAAAAGGGGTATAATAATTTTGTTATGATCTGAGTGGTTTTAAGTTTGTTTCGCCTCTGCACTTAATTAAAAACGTTCACACTAAGTTATAAGATTCGCTTACATTTATGGTACTTAGTATATTAAAAAGCCTATGCAGAAATCAAATCACCAATGTACTTCAAAATGCCATTTTTATCTTAGCTTCAAGTCTTTTTAGTTCTCAAGTTCGCCATGGCATTTGGGAACCTTTTCAACTAGAGTCATATCGGGCACGAAAATTCTGTTAATTCATAGGCCATTTCAAGTTAAATGTCACCCCGAATGCCAAACAGACACACACACAAAAGGAAGACAAACTTGACTATTCAGCAGTGAGTTTTCCCATGCTGGGTGTCCAATGGTTAATGTGCTTCCTGTTGACGATGCCACAAGGAAACGTGTTCTGTGTTTGTCCAGTCGGCGTCGAATGACATGTCAAACACGCAACTGCTCCGATCCGATTTACTCCACTCTCTCGCACTCTTACAGTGTCCTCACTTTGTTGTCTTTCAGTTGCCACAACGAATATTGATTATTGTTGTTGTGGGCAGAGCTTTCCGCGGATTCGAAGAGGCTTAGAGCGTTCAGACAATTTTGTTTTTCTTCAACCATCGGCCATTGGCCATTGACCTTGTGCCTTGCCCCAGGCTCTAAATGTTATGACATTGTCCAAAGTGATGCCTCAAATTTATTGTTCGCCTCTTTTGTGAGTGAAAAAAAGTCAAGTTAAGGCGTTAATTTTTTGATAAATTTGCTGTACTTAAAGTGAAAAAATGCCTTCTTAAATTTTTGGTAATGTTTGTTGCCTATTTGACCTTATCCTGACCATAAATTTGTCACGCTGATTATCTCGAATCTTGAGTTAATTAATTTCATTTGTGCCTCGACTTCTGACGCTGACATCTTTAGTACCTGATTTTACGATATCAAAGGACACAGTTTTATTATTAAGAAAAAATTAAAGAAACAACTAAATGCTAGATTTTATTGTGTGAGTTGTTCTTTAATGGGTTATAAATCTTTCGATGTACGCCTATAAGTTTGAGATAAACAACCACAATCAATCAATTATGATAACCTTTTAACCTATACCATCTCAATGAACATCAATGCGAATTTTCTTGCCAAATTTTAAACTGTCTATATGTATTCATATAGCTGACTGTACAAGCCATCAATGTTCGCTGCCCAACAATTTGCATAAAAACTCGCACAAATATTTATTCATATGCATTCACTTACATGCACTCAAAGCGCCAGCCAACAAAACCGAATAAAATTTTCTTTTTTGACATTTATTTTTTATTGGCACACTGAAAGCAGCCAAATAAAGGAAAAGATGTCAAAAATGTATATGTGTATTTTTTCTGTTTTTTAATATTGCTGTTGTTATTGACTTTTGTTTGGGAACTTTTTCTCACCAGTTTCGTATTTGTTTGGATCAATTTAAAATACGAAAAACAGAAATGAGAAAAAGAAAACTGGAATATATCTGGTGCAGCATTCCGAGGCACTCGGACATTTGCTGCACTTCAATGTTTTCTTTATGCAAAGCGAATGAAGAGTTTTCCTCTCATGACAACCAGAACTTTGTAGATAAAGGATATGAACAGTTACAGCCGTCGATGTCTGGTCCTGTTTGGAATTGATAGCAGCGTCTGTCAATAGTTGGCTCCACAATTGTTTCAAAATCTGACTAATTTTCTGTTTGTTTCCCCACTTTTTATTAAAGATGCTTAACTTTATTATATTTTTATAATAGGAGGTTAATAGATCACTTAAGATCTTAAAATGTATTACAACATAACTTTATCTTTAATATTTCTCCAAAATGTGTTAATAACAATTTTTGTTTATTATTATTATTACTAGATTACTTATGTGATTAACAGCGGTGGCCAAAAGTATTTTCTAAGTTAATTCGACTAAAAATTTTCAAATATCTCTTTTTTTTTTAGCTATTTTTATAATTTTTTTAAAACTGCAAAAAAGGCACTTTTTTGTCATTTTCATGATAAAAGTGCCCCTTTTTAGTTTTCAAAACTATAAAAAATACTAGCATAGATATATTTGAAAATTTTTTTTGCGGTTACTAACTAAATTTTTTGAAGAAACTTTTTGCATCAAAATATTTTTTTTTAAAAATCGACGAAAAAAGTTAATAAAGTTGACGTTTACCTAATGGGTTAAGAAAAGTTTCTGACCATTCAAAAGGAATTTAAACGACCTTTCCCTTGATGCCAAACTTTACATAAACTAAGTTTAAAATTTGAGTAGAATTAACTTTAAAGGGTGCGAAAATACTTTTAGTCACCGTTGTACAATGTACATATTTAAATTTATTATCAACTACACCTTAAAAATTATGTCTTAGTACATATATTACAATTATAATACAATAATCCTGTAAATTTCTACACAATAAGATTCTGTAAAATTTTCAGAGTTACAATTACTCTATCATTCTCATAAAAATAACAAACTCTAATTCAAAGTTCTCGTTACCAAATTTGATTAAAGGTCATCTAGACTACTATAAAAATGATCCGAAATTAATATTTTATTGAACTTCATAGAATGTCAATCAACTTTCAGTAAAAAATTGGTGGTATTCAAAGAAGATTTCAGATGTTTATAGTAGGTCTTGAAATTTTAATTTGAAGAGCTTAAAAAAATGAATTATGGGAATTTCATTACGAACACAACCCTAAAACTGTTAGGATTAGATGTAAATTTATTTTAAATTTTATATTTTCAAACGCCCTTTTTCAAAATTCAATGTTTATGCTGTATTTTTGAAACATTTTAATTTGTTTTTATTTTATTAAATTTATTATCATTGATAATGATGGCTTCAGTATTCAACAATCCGACTTATCAGCACATGGTAAATACCAACAAGACCAAGTCTTATACGCAGAGTGATCTGAGCAATCAACTGGACTTTAAACTAACGGGTAATTCGATGTGCATATCCGATATTATGAAGCGCATATCTCCAGAAGTTAGTAAACATCTGTTGAGTGCGAAGTCACCTGTGCATGCAATAAATTGGTCGCTAATGCTCGATGAATTTCTTCCAAGAAACAAAAATAGCACCAACCGGTCGCCAAGAAGGAATAAAAATTGTCAATATGAGCCTGTGGTATTGCGAAACAAGACGCCGTTTGCACAATTGAGCCCGGGAATATTGTCACCACAGCATTATCATTATGGAGAGGAGACAAACACTCTGCGGCTAAGCAAGGCATACACTTTGCCGCATAATAAGGGCACCGATGTCCTGGAAATATTGCCAACCGGAGACTCCTCCATCAACGTCTCTGAGGTTGAACAGGACGTACGATCGCCCCTTTCCCATAAAATGTTGAATTTGCTGAACCAAATCTATCTACAATCTTGCCTCGGGGACGTCGATAGCTTCCTGCAGCATGTCGGCAGCTCATTTCGCAGTTCTGGGCTAATGCAGTTCTTAACTAATGCATACTGCATTCTGTATGACCTTATCGTTAACATCACAATTAGTCTAAGGCACACGATACCAGCCAATGCCTTGTCCAGGCATTTGTATTTTGAGCCTATGGCACTTTGCTGCATTGCTCCATGAAGTCAAATTGAATCCATCACAGCCGTCGAAGAATCATTGTCAAGATCGGCAATTGTGAGCTTCGACAGATACAGCAAATTTAAGACTTTAAATACAGTCAATTTAAGATGCTGATGCCAAAATTATAATCCAATATGCTTGTCAATAAAGTTCAATATCAGTATATACGAGAATTTGAAGGACTGCTTCTGTCTGTGTGTTCCAGTTTCATTGATACATTTTAAATATTTGGATAAGTATAACATTTCATTTATTACATCGCAAAACACATCGATGCTTTGCCCAATAATATGAGAATCAGATTTTATATTCACGTTAGAATTAAAGATAAATATGATTTAATTAGGATCTGTTAGTGACAATGTATCCCACTTTGGTTCGTTTAGAAGTTCTATTACATTACGCTGAGCAAAAAAGCTGTACATTTTTCTTCTAACACGAAGTAAAAAAAATTTTTGTTGACTAATAACGTAAATAATTTTTTAATGATTATTTTCAAAATAATTTATTTTAATAAACATCCATAACCCTTTAAAAAGTTCAACATTTTCCTGCCACAGTTAAAGTGATTTAATTTGTGATCTTTTTTTCAGGGTTTTTTTTTTCTTTTTGCCGATAAGTTTTGCCGCGAACTACAAAAATAATTAAAAAATTATTCGTATTTGCAATGATTCAACAGCGGTATCATAATTTTATTCATAATTGTTTATTTCGAATTTAACGACATAAATTTAGTATCTATCTAATCCTTTTACGAGATGTTTACAATTACCTCTTTAAAGCTTAAACTCATCCAATAAACGGATTCCCTTTTTCGTTGTGTATTAGACAGTCAGCAGAGACATTTGTTATTAAATTTAATAACCCATATGATTTCTAAGCTATTCTATGCTAGGTACATATACTTAATGACATACACTTATACTGATGCTCGACCGCGGACTTTTTATTACATATACACATATACTGTGAGTGTCGCGGGCAGATTTGCCATAACAATTTACCTCGATGTCACCTCTGTGGCAAGGCGAATATTGCAAGTTGAGTTTTATGGGAGAAGCCAACGAGGCGCATTAAATAAACGCTACGAGACGAATCTCATTTAATTTTACGTTGACAATTTAAGCTATTCCCACAACAAAAGCAAAACTAAATAGAAGAAATACGAGTTGCGCGATACAAGCAATTTATATACACTTTCTATGCTAAATTACAAGAAATTTTAAAATTCAAACGCTTTGAAGGATTTATCTAGTTCATTGGGAAGATTTAAAATACTTGTACAATGTACATTGTACATTATTTTATTACATTTATTTAATTTAAATGACTAGTTAAATAACGATATATATAAATTTACTTATTTAATTTTATTTAAATAAAAAAAACACATATTAACGACCAGTCTCAGAACAGTGTTAAAAGGCAATGTATTTTAAGAATTTAAAATTAATCTTTGCATCATTATTATTATTTTTTTTATTTTTAACATAAAGAACTTTAAGCAGTAAGTTGTATTACTGAGTCTGTAAGTTGAGCAACTTTAGTCAAAATTCTTTAAAAAGTGAACATGCCCAAAAACAACTAACTACTCTTGTCTAAGGGTTAGCGAAATTTGTTGCCAAATGTTGTCTTTGTTGCTCGTCTGGCTTATCGCTGACAGCTTCTGTCTGGACAAATTCGTGTGCTAAATTATTGAAATTTGACAAGTCAACTGAGTACTGAACCGACACTATGACAGCCATAGAGATTTTCATACGAGACTGGTCAAGTAACCAGCTGCAGTTTCGGTTTCGCTTACAGTTTCGAGTCTCAGTCTCAGAGCTAAGAAATCCAATTAATTAGCTTTGACATTGCGACACTCAAGGCATGAAATTAAAGTCAAGCGGTTTCATGCTCGTAAGTGTTACTTAATTTGTCAATTATCGATTATTGATTATGTTGTCCTCGAAATGGCGTCGCAAGTGTGTCTATAATTAGCTCCCAGCAGGCGATGTGCCTGTTGATTCCTGGATGGTGTTGGGACTTGGGTTCAAAGGTCCAAAAATATAGACACAGATACACAGATACTGCAAACACTAGCTGCAAAGATTTCGAAAGCGAGTGGATTCCTCTGATAAAGACTTCATTTGCTGCTGCTCACAGATTAATTTTTAGTCAAATAGTGCATGCTTTGTATTTGCCAACCGTCAGCTTAGCTTTAAGCTTTTAAAACCTGTTGCATTTGCCAACACTGGTCAGTTTAGTGTCGGATATATTCGCAGAGCAATCGCACAGATACATTTGGAAGCTAATACGGTTTTGTGCCAAATTAATCAAAACATTGCTGTGGCAAATGCCACAAATAAATTGGCTAATGAAATTGCACAGATTTCTGTTGTTTACCAACTTTTCTCTCTTTCTCTCTCTCTCTCTCTCTCTTACTCTGTTGCCATTTCTTGACTTTCATTCTACCCGCTTTTATGGCCAATGCCATTTTATTAGAGCCAGCAAACTATGTGCTGTAGTTAAAGATTGCAGAGTGCAGCTGCAAGCTGATTGCAATGGTTAAGAAAGTCGTTCACTGTTGTTGTTTCGTATTCATTTTGCCGCTGTCGCAATTCGAGCTTCTTCAACTTATGGCTCTGCCAATTAAATAAACAAAAATGCATTAAAAATGTAACAAAAAAATAAGACAATTAATCAGGTTCTACCGAGATTTGAACTCGGATCGCTGGATTCAGAGTCCAAAGTGCTAACCATTACACCATAGAACCTCTTATCAAACGAACAACTCTTTAAATGGCTAAAACCAAAAAATATTTTAAATTCATTTATTATTAACCACTTGAAAACTACGAAATTACTTAAGTGAAAATTCTGCTAATCGCAGCATAAATTTATAAAAATAGCAAAATATGTATGCATCAAATTTAAATATGCTTCTTTACGTAAACTGAAATATGGGGGCTTGAATAATAAATAAAATGTGCAATGAAACCATAAGCTGTCGCAAGATTTATACATTTATATTTAAGTCAGTGAGAAATAAAATTATCGCGATAAAAATGTTAATATAACATTAAAAGAAATTTTCATAATATTTATATTTTTATATGAAATTTTAAATTTTTCATTTGCCTGCAGTTTTTAATAGTTTTAATAAAGACAATTAGAAGCAATTAAAGACACGCATATGAAGTCAGTATCAAGTTCGAGTCGACCATTCGAATCATATCAAATCCCATCGCAGGTAATCGCATAAACTCTAATTTTAATACGGTCAATTATGAACAGCTCAACTTGGCTTTCATCCTTTGTGATGCTGCCTCCGCAGATAGAGTGGGCGTGGCAAGTCAATTGCATACACTTCGGTCCATCGTTGTCTGGCTTTTTGTGTCGCGCTTTGTTCAACTTGGCTAATTAGGCAAACACTTGTTATCCCCACAGGTTCTGTTTAACACCTCCCCTATACTAAAATCCTACCCCCTTTATCCTGTACACACTTTAGAGTACCATGAACTCGTAGGGACATGTTCATTGCTTTGCTCACCGGTGTTTAAATAGTCTCTGAGTTTATTTTTAACACTTCTGGCCCTACTCCTCGCAACGCCCACATTATTATCACATCATTTGCATGCGTTTAGTGTGTGGGCGGGAGGGCGTGGCGGACGTAGAGGTCTTCGTTGGCGTAAATAACAGCAACTTTGTGCCAGTAATTTGATTCGCTTGGCGACAACTTTTGACGGCAATCCCATTAACATGAAATGACGTTAAAATCAGCATCGGAATCTACATCGAAATGTCCATGCATATATCGATATGGTTGCTCTGCATTCACATCATCCTCAGACGGGATTCACTTCTCATATAAACAGCTCTAAGGACACAAACGGATAAATGATGACTTTCCCTGCATTTATCTGCACTTTTTGCAGTTGACAAACTCCACCCCCCTCCACCCTGAGCTGCCATTGTCTCCAGCTAATGTTAAAAAAACATTCACAATACAAAGATTGCAAATTGATATGTATGTATGTATATTAGTCAACCTTATACACATATGTATATTTAAACTTATACCCATCACTATGTTTACGGCGAATTCAACAAAAGCTTTAGTCCATCCATTTTCATAGGTTGCAAACTTAGCTGTGTGCCAAAGCTTTCACGAAAGCTTGAACAGTGCTAAAAATAAGTATGCGTTAAAAGCTCTTGACGAATCTAAAATGTTAATTTAAAGTTATTTTCATATGTTTCATGTTTTCAATTTATTTAAATTTGTAAAAATATATAATTTCTTGTTTTATTATGGCATTAATATTTTTTTTTCTTAAAAATTAAAAAAGAAAACCAAAACTATTTTAGTAAAATTATTAAAACAATCTAATCTCATCAAACTTAAATACCCTTATATTCCTAATTGTTAAAATACTAATTTATTTTTGTCATTATCTTTTAAACAAAAATAAATTTATCCAATTTTGGATTATTAAGGGCTACTAATAAGAGTTTCCCCAAATTAGATTTTATAATTGACATGCTTAATAATATATAACGGATTCAACCCTATTAATGACGATTAACAATGAGTTTCTTAATATTTCTCTTATCACGATGACAACTTTAATAACTTAATCGCTAACAAGTTCTCTGGGATTTCTTCAAAATGATTTGTCTCTAACCTACGTTTATTAGAACCTTATGTACTCGAGAACATTTCGTAGTATTGACAAAAATCGCATCTAATCTGGTTTGCAAGAAACACGCGTTCTTTGTGAACTGATAAGAATAAACAAATTTGAAATCTGAATTTTTAAAAATAACAAATATATAGTATAATGTACTTATAATGTTTATGATTAAACAAATTATTTAATTATGAATTATGTTCCACAGCTTGACAAAAAACTTAATAAACGCATTTTTCGATGTGTTCAATGAACTTCATGTAAAAGCTATCAGTTTATTGGATATATTTTTAAAAACTTACTCTGGGGTGCTACAGAAATCTTTTTCACTTGAATTTGACGTAAATTTGTATGAAATTTACGTCATTTTTCAGGTGAAAGAGATTTCTGTGGCACCCCAGACTATGTTTTTTTTTACTGATAATCAGATGAATGCCTACTTATATTCATATATGACAACGAATATAAAAGTGATACAAGTACTTTTTCGGGCTCTTGAGATAATCAACCGAATCTACGGGTTTTATAGTCATAAAGATGCTAATATGTGATTTATATTTATACGAGATTACCACTTGCTCTATCTTATCAATGGCACTTCGATTGAGGCAGCTGCAAACAAGGTTGTTAACGCGTCATGCTCCGGGGTGGCAGTTGATCCTAATGGCACCTATGCGGACCTTTGGCCTGCCAAGTTGCTGTCCAAGATTATAGTATGGCGGAAGTGTGACCAAGCTGGGCATAAATTATAAAAGAACTGCCGACTCTGGTATGTTTAGCTATATAGGTGGGTATTTACCTTTATATATACTTCATTTTATGGGATCAAACTACTGCTACGTTCCGTGTTTATCAAATTATAAACTTGTATAATTTGATAAGCGGTTAGCAAAACAATTGGCAACAGCCAAAATTTTGTGTTATGAATCGGTCAGTTGATATGGTTTTTTCGCTTGTTTTATTCATACGAGGGCAGGCTGATAAGTGAAGAAATTTAAATTAAATGAAGAAACATATTTTCAGCATTTAAAATATTAACTTACAGCATGATTTATCAAATTTGGAATATTTTCATAATATACAAATCAATTCTATTATCTATTTTGCTAAAATTATCAAAGATAAATGCTTTCTAGTGTGGATCAGGTATATCTGGAATTGCACTATCCCAATTAAAAGGACTGTTAAGAGATATGTATCACTACAATCGGGTTTGGTACGATTCGTTAGGTTCAATAAAGAATTTGAATACTCTCCAAAAATCTGAAGTTTGTATTGAAATATCAAATGGTTCGTATATATTTGTACTTTCTTTCTAAATGGATAAATGGTAAAATAAGTAAAGTCACATTTAGAAGATCAAATGACATAGTAAATACAATTTTTTTTAGAATTTCAAACTCAATAATAGATGGAATATTTTCAAGATCTTAAAATTAATTAGAACTTTATCCAGTAAGTACGATGAGAAAGAGAGTTTGTGGCAAAATATCATGAATACAACAGGTGTTCGACCTTAGCAGATAATATTAATCTCTTTGTTGATTTAATTAACTTAAATTTTTAAAATAGAATTATTTTTATCTGTCCCATACTTGTTTTTTTATTATTCTGATTAAAATGATTCATTAACAATAATATATCCTTCTGTTGTTAGCCATACCAATTCAGATAATCCAATTTGTATGATACCTGCATTCTAAATTTAGATAGATTTCTGTTTGCGTAAGAATTAATTTCTTACCTTATCCTATTTCATTCAGAAATAATAAATATATTCAAATTTGGTAATTATCAAGCCGAGTCAAGTTCATGAATTGTTTCAAGGTTCAGCATAATTATACTTATAAATTACAAGCTACGGACACATATTTATTATACTATATATAAGTACATAGCAAGTACAAATGTACATATATTAAAGTTTTTTCGACGCGACAAAAAATAGATTAATATGCCTCTTTCAAGCTAATCTACAACACGATTACAAGTAGTTCCATGTATTGAGATTATAGTTGAGATCTTTTATGTTATTGATTTTGTTGTCAATTCATTAAAATAATTGAGATTCCACAGTTATAAAGACGCGATGCACGTCAACCTAATGCATTGTATATAAGTATGTATAATTATTGTTAGCTCTAAGTGTAGTGCATATAGCGTGCCCCTATGTTACAATACGCTGATAAACAAAAATGAATCTTACCTGATTTTACATCATTGACTCATTTACCCAAATTACGTCGCACAAATTGAAGTAGATAAGTTTAGATAGTTAAGGCTCGCAAAGTTTGTAAACAACTCGTTTGATTCAAAAGTTTGGGGTGCAAAACTATACATATAGGGTTGAACTATTCTTTTTAAATCTAAACAATATGTTTTTTAATAAGCTCTAAATTTAAAATGTGTATTATACATATTTAAATTGTGTCTAGCAAATTAAATAATAAATGTAAACTTGTAGTGCTGGGAAATCCAATAAAGAAAGAAAAATATAAAATATAAATACAGTCGAACTTCCCTAACTCGAATCACCATTATCCTAGAAAAAATTTCGAGTTAGGGAGACTTCGAGCTAAGGAAGCAGAATTGTATGAAATTTGCTCGATTTTGTTCGAGTTAGAGAGAATTCGAGTTAGGGAAGTTCGAGTTAGGGAAGTTCGACTGTATTTCAAATATAAATATAATTCAAATAAAAAAAACACATAATTTTTGTAAATGGTAACATTTTTATCCCTTTACAAACACCCAAAAACAATGCATTTAAAGTAAATGTCAAAAAGCTAGTTTTTTTGTTTTTCTTTATCGTTTGCAGCCTACAGATAACAGCAGACCAAATTTATCAATATGCCCCTGTACTTCGAACATTTACCATTAAGGGCATAACCCCGCACAGAGAAACCTACTAACTGATAAGCAGCTCTACGTCGATTCTTCCTCTTCGCATTCGAAAATGATCAGAAGATTTGGTCGGGCATTCGTTTAGCACGAATGGAGCATTCGATTTCGGTTTCGATTTGTGTGTGTAATCAGTGTCAGGCAATAGGTGCGAGCGAGTGCACAATGTGGGCGAACCACTGATAACAGAATTGCGCCAGCAGGTAGCTCTCTAATTCCGTCATACTCACAGCGATCGACAGCAGCAGCAACAACAATAACAAAAGCAGCAGCGACAGTGACAGCGACAGCGACGGCGACAGCGAAAGCAATGATCGACGATTTCTATAGCATCCGATCCTGTTTCTGCTTTCAGTTTGCGCTTTGGCTTCGCTGCGTGCGGTCGTCTGCGTTTGTCGTGCCAAGAAATCGAAAAGAAACAGCTAGAAAGAAACACTAACTAAAAAATATACAAGTGTCGTGCTGAATAACAAAAACAATATTCACATAAATTATGTAAGTTTGAGTCAGTAAATAACAAATGTACTGCCAATGATAATAATATGGGAAATGTTAAGTGCGCGGTTTTGTCGTTCAAAAAACTCCCCCCACATTTCAACACGTGTGAGCTTACAAACTATGCATTTCCCCCACATTTACCGGCTGTTTTGTGTTTTCATTCTGTTTTCTCTCAGTTTTCTTATGATTTTCTCTTCAGTTTTTAGTGGGTCAGTGCACTGCTCTTGGGTTCATTGTCACCTTGACGTCAGTTGTTTCTTTATTTCTTCGTTTTTCTAAATTTTGCTTGCCTTTTTTTTTTCTTTATTATTTCTTGCTTTGATCGCGTTTCTTACATTTACCAAACTCTTTTGTCAGCTCTTTGCTCATTCCACTTTCGAAAACAACAATAACAATAACGTGAATATAATAATAAAATTCTTCAGTTATGTGACACAAACCATTCTCTTTCTCATTTTTCGTCTGTTTCGTTGTCCCCGAAAAAAGAACGAAAATAAAAAAAAACATACGCATGGCAAATATTTTTAGATCGGCTCTCATTATCGGTTTTTGTTTTCATACGCAGCTTCTTGGTTCCCATGTAATATATTTTGAGAGATTAAAGCTCTATGTATATAAACGCGAACATACATACGTTAGTCATTACATGCTTTTCAGTTTTATTCAAAAAACTCGCGGGAACTATTCACAGATGCGAATCGTACGACCAGCACATGTCTAGACTTCTATTCTTATCAAAAAGCCGGTTTCCTCCTCCATGCTCATTAAAGCAACTCAAACTATATAAACAGAAGTATTCACATACATACTTTTGTACATACATTTTGAGCTAAGTCAATTATGTAGATGTGGATAGGTTTCTTTTTGGCCATAACCTGTGGAGTGTTTTCGATTTGTTTTTTTTTTTTTTTTTGGTCTGACATAAGCAGTTAAATTGTAGAATAAATTAATAATACTTATATAAGTACATAACAATTGGAGCTTTATAATGATCAATGCTACATAGATCAGAATAGCATAGCAAGGTCAGAAGATTTTATCATTTAATTTAATTTTAATTAAATAAAAACCTGAATTTCGGATTTAGATTTTACTTTCACAACATTTTAGAAACATTTTCAAATTGTTGAGACTCAAGAAATGTTTGCTTTCTTAATGTAAAACAACAGTTGCTTAATAGCACAACTCGGAAATTTAAACTTAATTTATAATTATTATTATAATTGATTTCTTAATTAATTAAGTATAGAATAAAGTTCAAATGTTTTCGTTAATAGTCTAGTTAAAGTACAACACAATTAAATGACTTTCGTGCTAGTTTTTATTGTGATTATTCGTAAAGTGTCTTTATTGTATTCGCGTATGCATTAGGTGACTGTCAATCATCTTATTTGTAAATTGCATAGCTGGAGGCCACCATCAATCAATCAGATCTAATCAGAGGCGGAACTTTGGCTACTAAGTAACCAGGCAACTGTAAATTTTTTTTCAACTAAACATGAAAAATCAGCTGGCTAACCTTGTCAATAAACTTTGGACTCATTTATTTTCTTTTCCATTCTTAACTAAAAAATCGCTTTTGGTTGTTTGTTTTGGGAATTTGCTGTTATCATTTGAAAAAGTGGAAATGGTTTGCCCATTTATTTATTGATTAATAAAAATTATGAACGTTTTCATAGCTACAGGTGTATACATACAAACATACATATGTATAGATAGATATCGAGCTGTATGTACATCGAGGGCTACCCTTTGTACCCAAAAACTTAACTCGTATGTTAACTACGGTAAGCCAAGACTTCTGTAGTCTTGCTTTATCATACATAAGTTGTAGATAAGACTCCAAAAGACCTGAATGCTTACACAACTAATGTCATGTCAGAGCAATGGGAAACACAAACTTCCAGGTTATCAAAAAGAATTTGACATGATTTTTAGAAAATTCCCACTTTAAAGAATATATCTTATTATTGTATATTAAATTTTAATTAAATAATAAAAATTTAAATTATTAAAAAATATTACATTTAAATGGGTATATTAACTTTCACTTATGCTAGACTAACAATTGAGTCTTTAATTTATTTAAATCTAAAATAAATCTAAATATACTTAAAAAAAATTAAATTAAATAAATATCCAAAATATAACCACAGAATTTTTTAAACAATTTATTATAAACTAATTGTGTCTTGAAATTAGATGGATATATAATTTATTTAAATCTAAAATAAATGTAACTAATATATATATAAAAAAATTAAATTAAATAAACACTCAAAATATAACCACAGAATTTTTAAAACAATTTAATATAAACTAATTTTGTCTTGAAATTAGATAGATATTTGTATATTCATCAACAAATCAAATGCTATAAATTTAAATTAAATGTATTAATTATTTTTTATTTTTTATTTGTTTATTTACTTTCCAATATTATATCATAAATATTGCTTTAATATTAAATGGTTTAATTACTCACCATTTAATTATTAATTTGTTAATAAAATGCAATTAAACTCAACAAGATATATTTGATTTTAATATTCTTCACACGCTTATAGTTATTTATTGCTAAATTCTAAAAGGGCGGAATAAGCTCTTGTCGTCATATAACTGAAATGTGCAATAAATGGTTTTTATATATGTATGAATTATAGTATAATTATTTACGGCTATACTTTGCCGCCTCTAATCAGGTGTTAAGTCATAATTAAAACATCACGATAAGAAGCTGCAATGTTTAGTGTGTAGCATGAAGCGTGAAGCGTGTGGTGATAACCTTGACACTGCTTCCCTCCCTGAGGACCTCTTATCTGATGGGGGGAAAACTGTTGTACTTTGGTCACAGGTCATACGATTACTTGGCGATGTCACATGCTAAATTTAGTTAACTGTCTTACGTATAAACTAAATTTGCTTATGCTTATGATTTCTTAATTCGATTTCAGCTGCTATCAGACTGAGAAATGGCCACAACTCCAAACGAAGCGCTCTTCAATCGCCCAGGCCCGAATCGCCTGCGGCCCTCGGAGGTCTATCGGACCACCAATATCGAGGACGCGGTAAAGATACGTATGCACAAAGAGGGACTCGGCGCGGAGGAGCCCATCTCTATTCCCGGCCTGCTCAAGCGAAGTGTCAACAATTATCCCGACTATCCGGCGCTGCGCACCAAGAACGGTAAAAATGGCTACACCACAGTCACCTACAAGTGAGTACCAAATGGGTTAACACAATTAGCGTTCGTTTAACGATTCAATCTCAACCATCCGGCAGGCAATACGAGGCAAAGGTTCATCAGACGGCCAAGGCCTTCATCAAACTGGGCCTGCAGGAGCACCACTCGGTGGGTGTGCTGGCCTTCAACTGTGCCGAGTGGTTCTACTCGGCCATGGGTGCCATCCACTCGCGGGGCATCATTGCGGGCATCTACACCACCAATTCGGCTGAGGCGGTGCAGCACGTCCTGCTGGACTCCCGGGCACAGGTCGTCATTGTGGATGACTCTAAGCAGATGGACAAGATCAAATCCATTCGCGACAAGCTGCCCAATCTGAAGGCGGCCATTCAAATTCAGGAACCCTATCCAGAATACCTTAAGAAGGAGGACGGATACTACAGGGTGAGTTTAGTTTAGTGGTGTAATAATACTTAAAAAATCTCGACAGCTCGCTTGTCGGAAAGCAATTTTCAAGTACACTAGACGGCATATTTATTTTGACAACATTTAAAGTTAATTTAAATTCCGTTTGAAAACTTTCCTTAACCCATAAGTACCCATTGAAAATTTTGAATTCTTGTAAAAATATTTTTTAAAACTTTTTTCCTCGATTTAAAAAAAAAAAAAATTCTTTGATGCAAAAAAATTTTTCAAACAATTCTGCGACAATTCTGTGACTGCAAAATTTGTTTTTCAAAAATGTCTTCGCTTGTACTTTTTTTTAATAGTTTTTTGAAAACTGCAAAAAATTTACTATTTTAACCCTTTTTCCTCTTTTTCATACAAAAAGTGCTTTTTTATCGTTTATCAAACGAGTTAATTAAACAGATTTCCATGTACTGTTGATTATGATTTTAAAAAAATCGAGAGATTAAGGATTTAAATATGAATATTGGAAATAGTTATGAAAAGAAAAAGTACAGTTTCTTTAAAATCGATATCTTGAGAAAAATTTGGGCAAAATGAATTAAATTTAAATGCAAAATGAATTTGGATCAAAATGACATTTCACTAGGAAATGGGGTTGGGTTTTGCCAAGTTTTAAAAGTTGGAAGTTAATTTTTATAATAATTATGACATAAGAAGTTGCAAGTTAAAGCTTGAGATTAAAAATTTGTGACTTTCGAAAAACATTAATTACCGAAATTAATAAAATTTTAATGCAAGATTAATTTAGAGTTCAACTAATGAGAAAAATTACGCTTTAAAATCTGTTTCGTTTTGGCCAATTGAAGAAAATCTGAAGGTGGTCTCAATTCAATTCCAATTTTTTTGTATTTTTAACTAAGTTTTTTGATTTTGAGAAAACTCAATATATCATTAATATTTGGAGATTAATCGACAAGTGATAAATTAAATTCGATTCACTGTTTAGCTTGATTATGTTTGTCATTTTTTATCATTATTTTTAATGAATTGCTCTTTCTTGGCAGTGGTCTGAGATAGAGTCGATGAATGTGACTGATGTGGAGGAGGAATTCAAGCGTCGCCTGGAGAATATTGCCATCAACGAGTGCTGCTCCCTGGTCTACACCTCCGGCACAGTGGGCATGCCCAAGGGCGTGATGCTCTCGCATGACAACATCGCCTTCAATACACGCGGCATTGCCAAGAGCCTGGAGAAGGTTGTGATGGGCTCGGAGACAATGGTCTCCTATCTGCCCTTGTCCCATGTGGCTGCCCAGACGGTGGACATCTATACGGTCGCCTCGATGGCCGGTTGCATCTGGTTTGCCGATAAGGATGCGCTCAAAGGAACGCTGGTCAAATCACTGCAGGATGCTCATCCCACACGATTCATGGGCGTGCCTCGAGTGTTTGAGAAGTTCCAGGAGCGAATGGTTGCCGTCGCCAGCTCCAGTGGCAGTTTCAGCAAAATGATTGCCGGCTGGGCCAAGGGCATCACATTGAAGCACTATATGGAGAATCAAGGGTAAGTTGCCAACATTCCCAGCACACCAAAAAAAATCCTACTTCAACTTTAACTTTGTGTGCGCATAAATTATGCAAAATGGATGCACAGTTAAAGTGGCTGCACCGACTTAACCCACCATCCACCGTCCAATCTCCACCTTCCACCTCACTCACGGGGTGTCCTTACTTACGGCTATCCTGGCTGAAAGCAATCCCTGCGAGGCACTGCCGCGCTTCCTTCGTTAAATTATGCAAGCGAAGCGGCATGCTCTGCTTTAGACCAAAATCACAGACAACAACATTACTCATACGTCAGGTTGTACACGGCGCTACCAGCAGGACAAGCAGAGCAGGAGCTGCAGCATTCGAGGCATGCGGGCACGTCCTTCGTCCAAAGGCATGAGAATGAGAATGTGGCAGGCTTTCAGTCTATGCTCTCCGGCAAACTCCTGTAAATTCTAGTCTGTTATTTGCACATCGTACAGCGATTTTTAGAGCTTCAACGTTGTCAGTCATTAGTGCAATTTTAGCTTGTCTTTAAAGTTAAAGTCATTTGGCCAAGATTATGGCCGTATTTTCATAGTCCGGTTAAATAAGAGTAATTATTGAATGTGATATAGTTTTTATACATTTAACGTAAAAATATCTTAGAGTTAGTTAACTGAAACTGAAAAAATTGTCTAACAATTTATTTATAATATTCTCTTTCCCTAGCAATGAAAATTTATATTTTGTTTTGCATCCTTAATAATTCTAAGATAATTTCAACTTTGAAAAATAAGCTCTACTTGATCTTTAGATTACTAATTAATTAGATTAATAATTCTAAAAAGTATTTTATATTTTTGGCACTTTATTTTAGACTTGTACCATTTTTTTTGCTCTTCAGTTTTCCATAAGATTACTTTGACTTGATAAGTTAATAAATATACCCATGTCCCCAAACAATCCATTCGCATCCCTGCCGCCTAGTCTACCCTATTTTCCAAGTACATATTCGCCTATCCTTGTCTTGGCTGTCAAGTCCATTATCCTTGGCCCGTGCAATTATCAAGTTGCCAGCAAACTAATCAACAATTCCAATTAAACTTTTTTCCAACTTTTGTTGCAGCAAGAGCAGCGGCGGCTTCCGTTACAAAATTGCCAAATCGCTGGTCATGTCCAAGGTGAAGGCTGCCTTGGGCTTTGATCGTGTGGTCAGCTTGGTCAGCGCCGCTGCGCCCATGTCGCCGGAGACTAAGAAGTACTTCCTGAGCTTGGATCTGAAGATCTTGGACGCATTCGGCATGTCCGAGACGGGCGGCTGTCATACACTGTGCCAGTCGGACTGTACGCTCCTGAACACCATTGGCAAAGCGATGGCGGGCGCCGAGTCCAAGATAATTAACCCGGATGCGAATGGACATGGTGAATTGTGCATCCGTGGACGTCATGTGTTCATGGGCTATGTGTCCAATAAGGAGAAGACTGAGGAATCCCTGGACGACGACTGTTGGCTGCATTCCGGTGACTTGGGCTACATCGATGAAAAGGGCTACATTTGCCTCACCGGCCGTTCCAAGGAGCTCATCATTACCGCTGGCGGCGAGAATATTCCTCCCGTGCACATCGAGAACATTATTAAAAAGGAACTGGATGGCATTTCCAATGCCTTCCTTGTGGGCGAGCAGCGCAAATATCTGACAGTGTTGGTTTCCATCAAGGTAAGGACAATGACAACTGTGATTCTGATTGAGTGATGCAAAAATACATCGATAAATCGAAAGATCGATTTTCGTGAAAGCGATTTTCAAGTACTTAAACTCGATAATTATTCCCGTTACTTAAAAAATAAGTAACAAGGGTATATTGTATTCGTTGATACAGGGAGAAGGAAGCATCTCCGACCCTATAAAGTATATATATTTTTGATCAGCATCAAAAGCCGAGTCGATTTAGTCATGTCCGTCTATCAATCTGTCCGTCCGTGTGAGCGCCTAGATCTCAGAGTCTATAAAAGCTAGAGCAACCAAATTTTGCACACAGACTTCTATAAGCCCCACACAGATCAACTTGTTTCAAAGTTTTGCCACGCCCCTTTCCGCCTCCGCAACTGGCGAAAAGCCAGCACACTCACAGCTTTTAGAATATTTCGAATTTTTTTTGTAATTAATCTCATCTATTATTATAAGCTCTTATCCTACTTAATCGCAACAAGATCGGCCAACCATATCGCTGAATTAAGTTTCAACCAATGTAAGTGCCTAAAAGCATGCAATAAAAAATATTGTAAATTTATTTAAATAAGTAACGGGTATTTTTGGTCAAGACCTCGACTTTAGCCTTTCCCACTTGTTGTTTCTTACAATATATCGACAGCTCGATTTTTGTTTGCACGATTTTAATATTTCGTTTAAAAATATTCATATCCAACATCCGATCCATAATTTGGACTTGCATTACAATTGTTATTATTATTATGATAGGAGATATTTCTTTAAAATTTTAAAAAATTCAAAGTGTTTTTAAAATTACGTTATCTTTCAAAAAAATTCTTTGCGAGAAAAATCGTTATAAAACTCGACTTATCGGTATTTGGAAAATTTGTATTTACAACACTAATTCTGGTATTGAACTTGTTACAGACCGAGGTTGACAAGGACACGGGTGCACCGCTGGACGAGCTGACGCACGAGTCATCGGTCTGGATGAAGTCGCTGGGAGTTGAGCACAAGACACTCACGGACATACTCAATGCTGGTCCCTGTCCCAAGGTGTGGAAGTCCATCGAGGATGGCATTAAGCGGGCCAACAAACAGTCCATCTCGAATGCGCAAAAGGTCCAGAAGTTCGCCATCTTGCCGCATGACTTCTCCATTGTCACCGGTGAATTGGGGCCCACTCTGAAGGTCAAGCGCAATGTGGTTAACAAAATGTATGCCGATGTCATCGAGAAGCTATATGCCTAGATTGAACCTAGTGAAACCCAAAGAAAACCAAAATTACCAGAGCTATGGGAACTTGAGCTTTAAAATTAAATGAATTTAACGGACTTACAAGCCATTGAGTGCCAGCTTAATTTACTTAGTTACTTACCATAACTACTTATAAATCTAGAAGAAGACAGAAAGATAGAGAGACAGAAAGAGATAGACAGAAAAAGTTAGAGAGAGAGAGAGAGAGAGGGTGGTAATTCACTCAATTTGTATGAGTGCCAATAATGATGATTGATGTTTGAAGATAATGATGATGATGATGTTGATTATGATGATGAAGTTAACAATTATCATTTGAAATGCGTCCTTGTAGCTTGCCTACAGATTTCCCCATAAACAACTGTATAGATATTTAGTTTATAAGTTTTTAATTATATGTTAATTTGTTTTATTTACTGAAACGCAAGAAGAAATTCTATTATCCAATTGCTTGAATTATTACAATAAATTTGCATATACATTTTCAATGTTGACAACTTTTATTTGGTCATGGAATTTGGGCAACAGTCGAACTGCTTGACTAATGATGTAAAAATACATCGCAGAATCGACAGCTCAATTAATTTTTTTTTATGATTATTAATCGAGTTAATTTAATTAATTTACATGAAAAATCTGAAGCTCACTGGAGTTGTTATTTGCAGAAATCAGCTTAATTTACTATAGCAATTATAAATCTTCTGGAAGAGATTATTTTAACGAAGTGAATTAAATTTAATCGCATAACTAACCTGGCAACTTGACAAGTCAAAATTTTTGTTCATTTAGGCATAGTTTTTTCCAGGGACTGTAACACTTATAAGTTTTTTGCCAAAAAATTAAAAAATAAGAGTTATTGGCTAATTTTTATAAAAAAATTATTTTTAATTAAATTAAAATTAATTTAAATGATAAAAATCAAAAACAATTATTATTTTTCAATTTTTATATAAAAATTAAACCCTAACTTTTATTTCCAATTTTTATTATAAAAATTGACACATAACTCTTATTGGTTGATTTTTATTATGTGTCAATTTTTATAATAAAAATTGGAAATAAGAGTTGGGGTTTAATTTTTATATAAAAATTAAAAAATAATTATTGTTTTTGATTTTTTTCATTTTAATTAATTTTAATAATTAAAAATAATTTTTTTTTTTTTAATTGTTTTTTCTGTTTTTCCCACTCTTCTAGGACGCTTTTTTGTACTTTGATTTTTTTAAGCTCATAATTATTATTCGCAGTCCCTGGGTTTTTCCATAAAAAAGATACATCTCAGAATGATGTTGCTTTACACTAATTATGACATATGAAGTTGACTGCAAGCTAAAACTTGAGATTTAAACAAGGGGGCCGCTTTGCATAAAAACCGCATTCTGGCGATTATTTAACGGAAAATAAAAGCACTTAAAATATATGTCTTTATTAAATTAAACCAAAGCTCAAATAAAAAACTGACGTTAAACATGGCTATAATGGTCCAAGCAATGCCGAACCTTTTCCAAAACTTTGATGGCTTGCAGCCCTGGCTTACAAACTAACATACAAACATAAACATATATTATAGCTCGAGGAAAACTGATTAGCAAGTAAGATTCTTAGAGACAGTTTTCAGCTGCTTTAGTCCAGCTGAGGATCCTCCGAGGGCTGCTCGGTGTCGGCCTCGAGGCCCTTTTCGAGACGTTCGGCGACGCGTTGCATCAACTCCTCCATGCTCATCTCGATCTTGACGCAGGCACGTCGATGGATGTCGTAGCGCTGCTCCAGGCCGCACTGGATGCGCTCACAGCTGAGACTGAGGCTAAACCAGCTGCTGACGTCCTTGTAGCCGGGACGACACTCGCACTCGTTGTGGGCAATGCAGTGACTGTGCTCCGGACATCCGCCCTGACAGATGGGACGACAAATCAGCTGATGCTGCTTATTGGGATGATGCGAGTGCTCGTAGCCCCGCTGGCAGCGACACTTGTTCGGCTCGAGGCAGTAACTGTGCGCCGGACACGGATCCTGGCAGATGGGCTCACAGAAGCCAAAGATGATCGTACGATAGCCGGGACAGCACATTTGCACGGTATCCCATCTAATACGCTCCTCATAGGCGATGAACAACTCCTGTTCATCCAAACTACTGGCATTTGAATTTGTTAAGATCCTCGTCCGCGTCAGTGGCACCTGATACTTGACGCTTATGTTCTTCTGGCAGTGTACATTCGTTATGGCCATGCCCTCTGTCTGGACCAGCATCAGCGTGAGGAGTATTTGTGGGCCTATCATCATCTTCATCATCAGCGCCAGCATCATTTTGCATCCACAAATGCCTTCTTATGAGGGCCAATGTGGCTATTTGTTATTTACTTGACGATCGCGCCGCGTTGCAGTATTGACAGACACGCCACAAATGTGAAACTGCACTAAACGCAGCTCCAGCCGCTGATAAAAGTGAAAGCACAATTCTTTTGTTTCAACTTCTCGGGGTCACAACAATGCAACGCAATGCAGACGGACCTCTCTGATTTGCACTCCCTTATCGCTATGCCCCGGCACAACATTGGAAATCTACCCACAGTCAGTGACTGTGACGGTGACTGGGACGGTGACTGAGACTGTGACTGTGACTGAGAAACTGCGGCTTCGACTCAGTCGGAGACTGACTGCATCGAACATGTTTGATAAGCCCAATCGCTTGCTCACTTAACCCTTTATATGGCCGCGATGTTCATCTGCAACATACCGATTATACTCATACTCATATATCTCTTGATTTAATGTGTTTCTGAGACATTCATAAATAATATTTAATTCTTGTGACCTGGTTTCAAATTAATATGTTATTCAAACCATATAATCGCATTTCCCACAGATTTTATGAGTTGTGAAATGTTGCAAATTTTATAGTTCTTTTTTTTTATATTATGCAAATTACATTGGAATGTAGTAACATTCTTCAAACATATTTTAGCAGTGACTGCAACAAATGCAAATTTAAGAAATCTCTTCGCTTATATTTTTTATGATTTTTTGAAAATTGCTTATAATGGCACTTATTCGTTATTTTCATATAATAATTGTGCCTTTTAAGTTTCTATTTTCAAAAAACTATAAAAAATATATTAGCGAAAAGATTTGAAATTGGACAAATGGCTTTTTTGCGGTAACAATTAAAATTGTTTAGAGAATGTTTATGCATCCAACATTATTGCTTTTAGCTCTAGGGATCAAAGTATTTGAAAGTTGCACTTTATTAAAATTCGAATATTTCAGTGGGTACTGCAATGGGTTAATTGAAAGTCTTGCATCATTCAAACGGAATTTAGGTGACCTTTCAAATATATATTTTAAATCTTGACAGACTTGACTTACAGTAGCTTTTATAGTAAAAGAAAGAGTGTACTATTAATTTGGCCAGTAGTGTAATATCTCGGAATGTAGAATACAAATATGCAATGTCTCTGATTTAATGTGTTTTCATGATCATTCATACCTGTTAAATTTTGATCTAGAGTTACTAATCAATTAGATAATTTTTGGAAATAATCATAGTGACTATATAGATTCACTGTTGAAAAGTTTGTGATTATTTACTAATTACGATTACAATAAATCAAAAATAATCCAAAATTATTAACATTTTTCAAAAATAATAATAAGAAATCACACAATAATCTTTTTGAGTATTCGGATTATTTTTGATTTTTCTCTGATTATCTCTAAATATTTGTGATTACTTCTGATTCATGTACTATTTAGTAAAAATCAAATTATTTAAAATTTTCACAATCAAAGTATGTATTGTTTCGAATAAATCAAATTTAACAGCCTGTGTCATCAGCAAATATGACACTATCGTTCATTTTGAATTGCTACATTTATGAGCTACTAAATTTCTGTGGCGCGAAAAAATGCCGCGATTCTCATTAACTAATAAAATTAGATGTTTTTTAATTTTTAGTCATTTATTTCGACGACAACTCAGCTGTATGTCGTCACAACTTAATAATATGCTTTGATATAGGATATATATATATATACATACATATGTATATAGCCCCCATCTCATAACATTCTCACCCCCATTATTTTTAAATCGGGGTCATTTAAGGTATTTGTATTTTGTATGTAGAACTTATAAAAGCTAGTGAAAACCCACAGAAATCTTAGTTCAATCTGAATCGGTGAGCGCGAGTATTAATAAATGAAGCGAATTAATTCAATGCAGGGTCTACTTGGCCTTTGTTTCGGATTGATCACATGCCTTCAATTAAGCAACGGATCAACGGTGAACCAACAAGTGAGATACATTAAATTAATAAAAAAGTGATTGCAAAATATTTGTTTCCTATAAAAACAGAACATTACCAAAGTCGATCAAATTCCCTGTGAAACTGGACTCGATTGGGATCAGGAAAACCATAAATGTCGTCCAAAATGTACACCAAGTTGTGGAAAAAACGCATTTTGCGTTAGTCCTGATACTTGTCAGTGTTACCAGGGCTATTTAGAAGAGAATGACGTTTGTCAACCAATTTGTTCAGGATGTGAACATGGCACTTGCATAGCTCCTGACAAGTGTAATTGTGACTCAGGCTACTTATGGGATCAGAAGATTCAGAAATGTCAACCTACATGTAATCCAAAATGTACAAAAAATTCCATTTGTAGTGCACCCGACATCTGTAGTTGCTATAAGGACTATAAAGAAGAAAATGGAGTTTGTCAACCAATTTGTTCAGGATGTGAACATGGCACTTGCATAGCTCCTTATCTATGTATATGTCACGCACGCTACTTATGGGATCGGAAGATTCGGAAATGTCAACCTACATGTAATCCAAAATGTAAACAAAATTCCATTTGCAGTGCACCCGACATCTGTAGTTGCTTTAAGGACTATATAGAAGAAAAGGGAGTTTGTCAACCAATCTGTTCACAAGGATGTGGTTCTCATGGCATTTGCATAGCCCCCGAAAAGTGTGGATGTGAGAAAGACTACACATGGGATCAGAAGATGGCCAATTGTCAACCTATATGTAATCCAAAATGTCCAAAAAATGCCTTTTGCAGTGCACCCGATGTCTGTGCTTGCTTTAAGGGCTATAAAGAAGAGAAGGGAGTCTGTGAACCGCTGTGCTCACATGATTGTGGTCCCCATGGTCGTTGTGTGGCACCCGAAAAGTGTGACTGCTCCTCTGGCTACGAATGGGACAAAAAGATCTTAAAATGCCTGCCGAAATGTTTTCCCAAATGCGGTTCGCATAGCTTCTGTCATAGATCGAATGAGTGCAAATGTTTGAAGGGCTATAAGCCCAACGATATTCATAGTTTGAGCTGTTCCTGGCCCCTTCATTGGTGGATCTACGTGCTCATTGGGATTATGACAATTGTTATTCTTTGCAGTGTTGTATTCATAATTTACTACTTCGTAGCACGTAGCCGTAATGTAAGCTATTATCCCAATTCGAATTTCACAGATACAACCCGAATTGTAGAATAATTTATAAATGAGAATTTATGTATATGGAGTAATCTACTACTGACTTGTATAAAGAATTTTAACAAATATAGTACACAATAATATACTGAAAAACAATTAATTTATATAAATACATTGCGTCAGCGATAAAATGTGGTTTATAGAGGTGATTTAGTATTTTAATAAATCATTCTAATGACTCAGCGATTGAGCTGGCAAATTTAACATATTTTAAATAAATAATAATAAATAAATATTTTAAACAAATAAATGAAAAAATGAGTATCATGCAGAATGTTCAACATTTCTGAAATATTCCCACTCTTTATTAGAAAGTAACCATTGATCCATGTTTATTTTAATGCGTTCGAGAAAAGAAAGGATATACATATAGAGAATTGAGTACATAAATTAGGTAAACGGAAGATGCAACTAATGAGCTTAATGAGTTAGTAGCGTTAGTGGCAAAGTTTATGGGTGGAAATTGAGTTAGCATTAGAAAAAATATCAAAAAGTCCTTGGTAGTTAATTATTATGATGGTACGAAATCTCCCTAACTAATAAAATAGCCTTATATGTACATATCAAAATCTGTTGAAAACAAAAAATTCAATAAATTTGTTCAATAGTTTTGAGCAATTATTTTAACGTTCAAGCTGTACAAATATCATGCTCACAACCATAAAAAACAATTTTGAGCCTTCTAGCAGCATTCAAATGCGGGCAAATTGCTAGCTAAAAATTAAATGTTAATAAAAAATGTTGTGAAATTTGGGAGTCAGCAAAATAATTCACTTTTTTGATTTCCACTCAATTGCATAGAAAGATAAGGATCTGAACAAGAATAAATATGTATATAAATTACTTTGTGTCTGCCAAGGAATCTTTAATATTACCAAATTAATAAAACCATCTGCAAGGGTATCGAAAAAAACTATAATGATAAACAACTAAATATACAGTGGGATAAGTACTCAAATTTATCTGTATACACTACTTACTGAATCGGTTACATTTTCAAAATTCACACACAATCCATGATTGAATGTGTCAGACAACGTTTTGAATGCAATCATGCAGGGTTCTAATAGATACAAATGTATGTACATATGTAGATATTTACATACATACATATGTGCATTCGTAATAGAATTACAATCATACATGATTTCCTTGTAAGTAAAAAACAACCGAAGAAAATTAAAGACCTTCAAACAGTCTGTTTTACAGCAACAACAAAGCTTAACAACAGGTAGAATGTGCACGTGTATGTACGACTATACATTGTATGTACATACATATGTACATACATACGATAATATTCAAAGCATTATTGTATCGCGTATCTACACTCGTACTTACTTTGCATAGATATATGTACATCGAGGTCTACATACATACATAAATACGAGTACATGTGAGTGTGTATGATTAGTGATGTGTGTAGACATGTGTACTTGCTTTCATGTTGTTGTTGTTGCTGCCGTATGTAAGCGGGCTTTTTGCATATCAGTTTTGTGCGTTTGTGTTGCTCGATATATACAAATAAACATGAGCACAAAGCAGGCGCACAGCAATGATTAGCAAGCAGGCGACCGTAACCATGTAGGCAGAGTGTATGTGTTGATGCGTATGTGTGTATTATTGTTGTTGTTGTTGTTGCTGTTCATGTAGTACGAGTAGAAGTAGCTTTCGCTGCTGCCGCTACAGCTAAAACGGTAACAGCGACGTCGACGTCGGCATTCTCAAATTGTGTTTATGTTTGTATGTATCATTCATATGTAGTCAGTATGTTAATACATGCATACGTACGTACATGCATACATACATATGTATGAATGAGAGCGTCGAGCCAATACAAAAACCAGAAATGGCATGAAATTAAATGTAATGGATAGCAACAACAACACGCACGTGGAGAGCGACAACATTCAAATATGTTAGTATGTAAATACATCCATTGATGCATACATATGTGTGTATGTGCTTGGGGGTGTGTATTTGCAGCTGAATGCGGGTCTCAAGTTGCTTTTCTGTCGCTATGATGACGTAGCAAAAACAGTGAGCGTCTTCAAGTTGACAAGAGAAAGCTTCGCAGTCAGCGTAAGCGTCAGCGCAAGCTTCAACGTCGACGTCGACGGCACGACACTCTTATCGCCACTGTTAATGTAGCAGGCAGAGCCCATCACTAACAGCAACAACTTAATTGGTATTATTATCGGCGCCATACAAAAGCAACATTCAGCGATTTGTTTACAGTGGCGACCAGATTCACATGCACACTGTTACTCAGACAGTAGCGGGAAGATACATTAGTCATGGCGATCACAAATAAGAGATACAAGCTTTAAAAAGTAACTGATGATACAATACTCTTATGTATAATATAACCTTAATGATGTTTAACAATCAAAAAAAAATACTGCATACTCTTAGGTGCTTATTATGCTTAAGAACTTAAAACAGTCATACAATCCGTTATATTTATCTGATTTTGATGCAATGAATTAGTATAATAGATACTTATAAAACTAAAAGCTTTTCAAAAAAAAGATATTTTTTAGTTTCTGCTTTACAATTATATTCTATCTATGATATAGTGACCTATTATTTGACTACCACAGCAACGGTCTTTTAAAAATTAACATATCCTGACGAAATTTTGCCATAATCGGACTAAATTGAACTGCTGTCATAGAAACGATAATTCGAAAATTAAAAAAGAACGGTAAGTACCGAATATATGTACATCGTAACTCTTTTGCCTTGTTGAAAATACTGAAGCTTTTTCAATGTAATAACCGATCAACAATGTAATCTGGTCAATAGTCAAATTTGAATTCAATTGATTTACGTATTGCTCTCCAAATAAATGTGTTCAATCCAGGTACATACATGCTTTATTTTGCACTGATTCGATGATTGGGTTTGATTCTGACTTTAGTCCCATAGCGTAAATTACTCGATTCTCTCTCAATATGTTTGTACAAAGCATGTAAATTCATTTACTTTGCATTCCGATTTGCTTTTGAGATTTTTGAGGTCTGTTGCTTAGTTTAATTTGCTCGCTCGTCGGCTTTCGTGTTCGTCGTGTGTTAATGATGGGATTGAAAGCCATTTTAAATACCAGTTGTTATTGTAATTGCTATTTATGTGGCGAACTTGTCAAACATGGAGAGACTAGAGAGCACACAGTGAAGAGAGCAAAGGCAGTAAACAAATACAGATGTATGTATGTATGTAATGTTGTTGTTAATTTGCTTCCCCGTCTTCCGAGACGACCCACGTAACGACTCTGCTGCTGCTGATATGCTGCTGCTACGTTTGGCGTCGACGTTGGCGTCGCTGTTCTCATGAGTGTAGAAATGAGTTTGAATGAGTTGCAAAGGGGGTCGCTCAGTGCGGTGGATGAATCGTGAGCAGTGCAATGTATGTACGTACATACATATGTACAGTATGTATGACCAGATATATGTTCGCTTGTTTGTCAATATGTACACATGTTATTTGATTTCGCTTTTTTTTTGCCTTCGCTTATGTTTGTGTACGCTTAAGCGTATGTGTGCCACACTTCTTATGTTGTTGTTGTTGCTGTTATTCCTGCTGTTGTTCTTGTTACTGACGGGTACATGAATATAAATGTTGTTTATCTGTCGTCGTCGTCGTCGTCGCCGTCGTCTCGGGTGTCCGTCGGGCTCGTCGCTGCCTCTTTAGTATTTTTGTGTGTGTATCGATGTTGGTGTTGTTGCTGTTGTTGTTGTTGTTGTTGTTGTTATGCATGAACGTGTGTTTCTTTATTGTTGTGTGTACTTGTTGCTGTTATTGTTGCCTGCACGGCTGGCTTGCTCACTCACTTGCTCGCATGAACTTTTTGCTTTGACTTCGGCTCGCTTGCCTCTTTTTTGTTTTCGCCTGCTAATCAATGCTGTGCGCCTGGTTATTTTGCTATATCTATATGTACACAAACAAATCTACAAAAGTCACAGACATGCACATGCACACCCCAACCCATTCCCGCTCCCACATACATACATTCATACATACGCATTTCCATCACGAATCGTGCGTGTAAATAGCATGTACAACACATGTTAGTTAACATACATACGTACACTGCGATTATGGGGAAGATGAATAGGAAGAATATGTACAAGAGTATGAGTATGCATATCACTTCCGTTATAGTGGCTTGGATTGGTGTGTGTACATAATGCATCTACGTATGTATGTATGTATAATATATGTACATACATATGTACATACATACTAGTCAACTGGACAGACGGCTGGAAACGCTTTTCTATTGTTGATTTTGTTTTAGATAACGAGCGAAGGTAGACTGGCTGGGAATTAGTTCCGATTTAAAATATATTGTACAATTTATGTACATTTAGTACTACATACATATACATTAGGGTGTCCCTTATTTGGTCAAAGTCAATATTTTTAAACGCATACGGGCTAGTTCTGTTCATTAGGTCCTAAAGCACTCAGAAATAAATTTTTACCTCAATCGGAGTATGATAACCCGTGCCGACTTGGATCGGAAAATTTGAAGATTATATGGGACAAAAAAAATTTTTATTTTTTTTTAAATTTTTTATATTTTTATTTTGTTTATTAGGTACTAAAGAACCTAAAACCAAGTTTTCACCTTAATCGGAGTACGATAACCCATTCAAATTTGCACCGAAACATGAAAAATCATCGAAAAATGTATAATCAGTGTTAAAACACTGTTTTTTCATGTTTCGATGCAAATTTGAATGGGTTATCGTACTCCGATTAAGGTGAAAACTTGGTTTTAGGTTCTTTAGTACCTAATAAACAAAATAAAAAAAATAAAAAATTTAAAAAACAAATAAAATTTTTTTTTGTCCCATATAATCTTTAAATTTTCCGATCCAAGTCGGCACGGGTTATCATACTCCGATTGAGGTAAAAATTTATTTCTGAGTGCTTTAGGACCTAATGAACAGAACTAGCCCGTATGCGTTTAAAAATATTGACTTTGACCAAATAAGGGACACCCTAATATACATAGTTAGATTTTGGAATTTTACTGTCAATAACAACTACAGTGGGACTCCAATGATAAATACTATTACAATTCGATTTTCTACTTTCGATATTAAGGCTAAGTTATACCAATTTGTTTTTAAAAAGCTGTCGAATAAAGTGTTCGGAAATCAAATAATTAAGGGGTTACCTCCACTTGTAGCGCATAATAATTGGCCATTTTCACGCATATTTTTTTAAGAGAACAACGAAACTTTTTTTTAAATTAAGTTACAAAATGACAAATAAAAATAGACAATTGATTTGGTTAAAGAACAGTGAAAAACAGTCAGAATTTAATTTCGATACTTTTAACCGTTTTTTGGCTATAAAAATTTATAAAATTTGGATTAAAAATAGCTACATTCATACACTACGCTTTTATGTATTGAATATGTCTGCCAAGACTCGAAAATATCAGTGAAATTTTAGTCGTTAACGTAAGGGACTCCTCTCTTTTAGCGCCCATAGCTCAGTTAATTTTTTTTGGACCGACTTGAAAATTTTAGGACGAATTTTTAAATATGTAGTTATACTTAAAAAAAAATAAAATTATAAGTGGGGGTAAGTCCTTAAACAGATTGTTTTTCGTAAACTTGCATGCCGATATTTGGTTTTTTATACTAGTTGTTGACTTCGTATATTATAAGCTTTAAAAATAAAAAATGTAATCGGCTGCTGAAAACCAGTTTTGGCCTAAAAATCTAATTTAATGTTGTTTATTTTTTAGTTCTGCATTACATTTCACTGTTTTACCAGCGGTGGGCACGCAGTGGCTCCGTGAGCAGTGGCTGCTTCCAACTTTGGTAGACTCTAATAGGGTTTTTGTTGTTGATGTTGTTGTAGTGCTCCCGAATTCAAATTTCGTGCCCACCGCTGGTTTTACAATTACAATACAATACAATTTTAAATATAAGTATCTAAAAATATATTTAAGTATATACCTCTAACAAATGTAAATCGACTCTAATATATTTAATAATTGTTGTTAATGTCAATTTCTGTCCTACCCAAGTATATTGCAGGTATGATTGCGTTGTTTGCTCCACTGTGCACTGTTGCTGATACACTCTCGATTTACTTACTTATCTTTTGTGTACCGTTACCCATCGGGCCTTTCTCTATGTACACATGTTGCGCGCTTTCAATACAAACAAGCGTGCAACTATTTGTATTTGTAGTTTTAGTGCCAACAAGCCACGCCTCTTTCCCCCCGCCCAAGACCCACTGCACTACATTTTTATAATATTGTTGTTGTTGTTTATGTTTCTTTTTTTTTTTAAAGGAAACTACAGATTTTCACTTGTTTGTATTCATGGGCTGCTGTTCATTGGTAAATAATTTCATAATAATGTTGTTGTTGCGGCATGACAAATGATAAGCCGCAGTTACAAATTGCAACAATTACAATTGGGTTAATAATACATCATAATCACTAAATGTTGTTGTCGTTAACGCAACAAACACTTGTTCATACATATGTTCATACAAACATAATATGTTTGCATACATGTGAGTGTGTGTGTGTGTGCGAGTGGTTTGACATTTTGCAATAAAATAAATTAAACAATAAATTATAAATTTGTACAAAAAATGACTGTTGCTCGAACAGGCGCACATCAATGCACAGTCAGCGATTCTGTTGCCGTCAACAGCAGCAGCAACAGCGACGTCGACGGCGACGCTGACGTTGACTTTTCTGCTGCTGCTACATTTGTTGCTGTTTGCTGTTTTGTTGTTGCTGGGAGCGAGCCCACTGTATGCCAGTTTTTGCTGCTTCTATTTCATTGCTGTGTAGATATGGACATACATATGTATGTTAGTTTGTATGTATGTATGTACATTTTTATGCATGCCTGAAATTGTGTTTGTATGTGTGTATTATGTACGTACATACATACATGTGTTTGGACACCAGACACTTAAGGTAAGGTGAGAGAGCGCGCAGACCGAAGCTGGGCAGCAAAAGTAAAGGCCAACAACCGTTACAGCTGCAGTTGTTGTTGTTCTTTGCTAATGTGTCACTCTCTACCTATCCCGTGCTCTTTCACTCACTATTACCCTTACCTGCTCTTTCCCTAACACAGTCAATCAAATAACTGACCTGTCCATGCAGTTCGAAGTTCACCATTCCACCTGGGATGTTCGATCAGCTGCAGCTTAAGGGTTATGATATACACTAGGATTAAAGCAGATTATGAGGTGATTAAATATGAACGTATGTACATATGTATGTACATAATATGTACTACATATGTATGTAAGAATGTATGAAGTGTACACATTCCTTTGCATGTCGATTATATCTGCGACTACGGCGTAGACTCTAGGGTCTACAGTCCTGTATTGCAGGTCTACAGATTGTGAAAGATCAAGAACTTTCTGTATATTGTAATACAAGTCTATCGAAATGCCTTACAATAATACAATAATAAAATGACCGATTTGCAATCAAATCTAAAAATTTCAGCAAGGGATTTTAGCATAAGTTAAAATGAATATTACAACAAGTATACATTTTCAAAGTAATCGAATTCTTCAGTTTCGTGAGAATGGAGAAAGACATTAGACTTTAAATTTGGCTAACCCTTGTGGCGTAATTGAAAACGAGAAGGCTTCGCCCCCTGCTCGCATCGCTCGCCGACCCTCGGTATTTTTTGCTTATAATTATATTTTCACACATAAAATTAAAAATTAGATTTTTTCTCTTGCAAAGAGTTTAATGTTTGTATGTAGTATTATAAGTATTACATTATATGAAATGGACTACTTTATCATATAACATAACGAATCTCCAAAGATTTAAGTGTTTTTTGAGCTGTGCGTTGATTGACTGAGTGTCAAATCGGTTCGCACGTATTTATTGAAAGCTATATAGAGATAACCTTAATGTCGTCAAATCACCTCCTGATTCAGTTCAAAATCTTTTAAAAGTTGTTAAATTGTACTGCTTTTAATTTAATGTTCTTGTTTTTAAATTGTTAAATTTTACTTCTTTGACTTTTTCTTTGATATTGTTTGTTTGTTTTTTTTTGTTTTAAATTGAAATTGAAGACACCTTTAAGAATATCTTTCATGAATCGTAACTGTTATGAAAAATATGTACATTGTACAATGATCAATATTAATAATTTCTTATAGATTTTATTTCTCAAAGTCTCAAATATAAGTTTACTGTTACAAACAAAATTGTTGTTACAAACAATTTGATGTACATGTAGTTTAAACACAAATCGCATATGTCCTTATATGCGATTTATTAGGGTAAATTTTGATCAAAACCAGTTATATTCAGTCCCTGATTTCATTCTAGACTTGAATCTATCTTATCTCTAAGGATTTCTGCGAGTTGTCAGCTTTGTTTACAAGTAATTTGCAAGTCATATGACGTGACGTGACGCACGCAAGTTGTCAGATTATCATTGAAACAAAAAGGAAAAATAAGGTTTTATTACATTAAGCATGACTAGACTGAAATTGAGAGCTGTAATGGGCTTTGTAACGGTCATGTTAATCTCCTAATGAAGTAGACTGAGAGCTGCGTTGATAAGGTCATTCTTAGAGTCAGAGACTGGAAATTTTGGAATCCTTATCGTGAAATTCGTCGCTAAGCATTCGTCGCTGAACATTCAATAGCGGATCCAGATAGTGAGTAATTTTCGAGCCTGGTTCAATCGGCGACTCGTGGCGATAAGATGTCTAAAGGTCAGTCAATGGTACTGTAGATCATGGCACACTTAGAACCAGACATGGGTCTCTATAGGAGATTACGAAAAAACCGCTTAACGATTGCCTGCCTTATCACAGGCAGCTCGTATCGGGGCAGGAATGCCTTAAATAGAGGGCTGACACTTGCCTGACCATTTATTCAGTTCAATATTTTCAACATGAACGACGTGAATCTCGAGCGGAATAACTGCGGAATCGGTGGCAGACTAAAGCCCGCTACGCGCTTTACGAGCACCTCGGTTCACGAGGCCGTCAAGCTGCGTAGACCCAAGGACGATGCCATCGAGCCGCAGACAATACCGTCATACTTTCGTGAAATATGCCAGAGGTACGCGACTCTGCCGGCCTTGGTCTGGGAGACGCCAGAGGTGGGCCAGGATGTATGGCAAACGGCAACTTATGCCGAGTACGAGCGCCGTGTGGAGCAGGCGGCGCTGATGATGATCCATGTGGGTCTGGAGGAGCGCAGCTCGGTGGGCATACTTGCCTTCAACTGTCCCGAATGGTTCTTTGCCGAGCTGGGAGCATTACGTGCGGGCGGCATCGTCGCCGGCATCTATCCGAGCAACTCGGCGGAGGCAGTGCATCATTCACTGGAGACCAGCGATGCCACCGTCTGCATTGTGGACGATGACAAGCAGATGGCAAAGCTGAGAGGCATCAAACACCGATTGCCGCGTCTCAAGGCGGTCATCCAGCTGCATGGACCCTTTGAGTCCTTTGTGAACCAGGAGACGGGCTACTACAGCTGGCAGTATCTGCAGGATCAGCAGCACATCTATGGCGATGATGGCCTGAAGGAGGAGCTGCTGCGCAGGGAGAACGCCATATATGCGAACGAATGCTCCATGCTGATCTTCACCTCCGGCACAGTGGGCATGCCCAAGGCTGTGATGCTGTCCCACGACAGCGTCGTCTACGACACGAAGATTGTGTCGGCGAACACGCACAATGCCGTCGAGGGCGGAGAGCGCTTGGTCAGCTATCTGCCGCTGAGTCACATTGCGGCCCAGATCTTTGACATCTTTCTGGCCATGTCGCACGGCGGCTGCGTCTACTTTGCGGACAAGGATGCCCTCAAGGGCACGGTGGTGCGCACCTTCCAGAAGGCCAGGCCCACTCGCATGTTCGGTGTGCCGCGTGTCTTTGAGAAGTTCCAGGAGCGCTTGGTTGCCGCCGAGGCCAAGGCCAAGCCCTATTCCCGCATGCTGTTGGCCAAGGCACGCGATGCTGTCGCCCAGCATCAACTGACAACAATTGCCGGGTAAGTTTGCAGACACGCTTGCAATCCGACAAAAATATAAGCTTGAATTCTCTGATTGTGATGCTTTGTAAGCGAAAAAACACATCGTTAACAAAAGAACACAAGATTTAAAATTAATAAATCGAAGTAATTGAGGAAGCCAATATACACTAGACGGCATATTTATTTTGACAACATTTAAAGTTTAATCTACTCATAATTTGATACTTATTCATGTACATTTTGGCTTCAATGGAAAGGTCATTTCAATTCCGTTTAAATGATACAAAACTTTCCTTAACCCATTAAGTACGCATTGAAAATATTGAATTCTTGTAAATGTCTATATTGAAACTTTTTTTTCTCGACTTTTAAAAATAAAAATATTTTGACGCAAAAAAATTCTTTAAACAATTCTTAAAGTGACTGCAAAAATTTTTAAAAATCTCTTTGCCAGTATTTTTTATAATTTTTTGAAAACTGCAAAAAAACGCTTTTTGTATAAAAATGAGAAAAAGGCGTTAAAATAGTATTTTTTTTAGCAATTTTCAAAAATGCATAAAATATACTACCGAAAAGATTTTTGAAAATTTTTGTTGTCACTTTAAGAATTGTTTGAAGAATTTTTTTGCATCAATGGGATGGAACGGAATTTAAGTGAATAAAAGATTAAGAAAAGAAACCCGCATCAAAACATTCTTAATATACGCAAATTTGTGGTGTATGAAGACATTAGTGGCACAATGTATGTATAATCTATTACTTTAAATCTGACCCTTTGTTCTGTTGTTTTCCATTTGATTAAGCAAATTATTGAAACTTAAAAAAAAATATATTAACAGCAGTGATACCATTGATTTTGCCTCAAAATTCAAGAAAAACTTGTCAAATTTTTTTAAAGTCAACCTTACTATCTGTACACGGAATACTGATTTAGTTTTTTAATCAGTACACCTCCTAACTACATAAAAAAAATATATTTATATATACTGAAGTTTTTTTTCTTTTTTTTTTTTGAAAAAAAATCAACTAATATTACAATTGATTCAAAAAGTAGCTGTGATGTAATAAAAACAAATTTCAAACTAATTTAGTGTTTGCTGAAAAAGTGAATTAACAACTTGAAATCATAATATATTGCAAACAAGAATTAGCCATTTAAAATAATTACATCAAAAAAAATTTATCAGTAGTTTATTATTTTAAAAAAGTTAAAAGTATGCAACTAATTAATCAGCCCTAATTTGTTCTGTTCTTCGATAGGAAGCAACCCTCGATATACGGCATGGCCAAATATTGGTTGGCCTCTCGCCTCATCCGGCCGATTCAACAGATGCTGGGCCTGGATCAGTGCCATATATTCTTCACAGGCGGTGCGCCAGTCTCCGCGGATCTAAAGCATTTCTTTCTGGGCCTCGACATGCCATTGGGTGATCTCTACGGGATGTCGGAGACGGCCGGAGCCATAACTCTGCACTTGCACATTAGCAATTTGTATAGCTCTGGTCCACCAATTCCCGGAACGGAGATCAAAATCCTTGAGCCAGATGTAAATGGCCAGGGAGAGATTATGATTCGTGGACGTTCCAATTTCATGGGCTACCTGAATGAGCCTGGAAAAACCGAGGAGGTTTTAGAGGACGACGGTTGGCTGCACAGCGGTGATTTAGGATCATTGGACGAGTTTGGAAATGTGGTCATCTCGGGCAGACTTAAGGAACTGATCATCACGGCCGGCGGCGAGAACATTCCGCCCGTTCACATCGAGGATTTGATCAAGCGGGAATTACCGTGCGTTAGCAATGCTCTCTTGATCGGCGATCATCGAAAGTATTTGACGGTGCTGTTGGCCCTCAAGACAAAATCGGATCCCGAGACGGGCAAACCGTTGGACGCTTTGCGTGGTGAGACCATTGAGTGGCTGCAGGAAATTGGTCTTCAGCAGACACATCTCTCCGAGCTCTTCAACATTCCCGCTGATCTGCAGCTGCCGAACGATGCAAATGCTGTCGCCGCTGCCCTGAAGATCAATGCGGATCCCAAGCTCTACGAATCTCTCGAGGCGGGCATCAAGCGGGCCAATAAAGAGGCCATTTCCAATGCTCAGAGGGTCCAAAAGTTTGCTCTAATTCCCCATGAATTCTCAATGCTGACTGGGGAATTGGGACCCACACTGAAGATCAGGCGCAATATTGTACACGCCAAATATGCACAGCTGATCGAGCGACTTTACACTTAAAATATCGTTTCGTACAATTATTTAGATTTAAGTTTTAATCATGCACCATCGATATTACACTTTTGCTTAACTTTGGCATTTATTTACTTATAAAGTATGTAGAAAATACTAAGTGTTTCATGTTTTTTTCTTCTTTATTATTATCGCTCACGATCGTTTTTCAAGCGTTGCGATTCCATATCCACTTTAACAGTATGCTGAAATTAAAAAAAAATGGATTAAAAAAATTATCTGAAATTTGAATTTGCTCATAATTATTTAGACAATATTTATAATAGAATTTTATAATCGTCTTGAACAAATGTTTACCATAAGGCATCTGCGACTCTATGAAGTATGAACATTTAAGTCAAGTTGTTAATAATTAAAGTTAATTAAAGCTCATTTTAAAACAAAAATTCTAAATTTATGAACTACTTTTCAAGCTTTTTACCAAATCATATTTGATTTATTGCGGATATTTCTAAGTCTCTTCTGTCTTCTGTCTGTAGTTCTTTGAACTACTTTTCAAGCTTTTTACTAAATTATATTTGATTTATTGCGGAGATTTGTAAGTCTCTTCTGTCCTATTAAAGACTAAGTGTTTTTAATTTTACTTTCACTAGCTAAAATAACAACAGTTTTAAAATTTCATGCTGATTCAAAATAATGAATTTATTCAAGAATGTCCGAATAGTTCATTTTTTAAATTGTTTGCCTAATTCAGGAAACAAATATTTTGCACTGAATACTTGCTGCGACAATTCTTTTATATTTACTTATTTTTTTTGAATGCAAATTTTTACTGCCTTAACCAGTTAATATAAATCTAAGAAATTGTGTACTCTCTGCGCCCCAAATATCTGTGTATTCGGCCAGTGAATCATTTTTATTATTATTCTGCTGGTCTAACGAATTCTATCAATGATTCTCGTTTTTCCCTATTTTCCTCCATCTCAATCTTCTTTTAATTCTTATTTCGGACCCTTAATTTTAGTATAAGTGTAAGTAAACAATAGATATTGGTTTGTCTTGCCTGTTTTTAAGACAGTTAATATTTTCATAGAAGAAGAAAAGAAAGAGTTTCTCTCTCTCTTCGTTTCTCCTCCCAAATCTTACCATTTCTTTGGTATTTTTTAGCTTCTCGCTGTGTTCCTTGCGATCCATAAATCGCTGACCCCAACGCAATCCAGCAAAGGCTAATGCAATGGCGACCAGCATCCAGATGATCACTGATCGCGAATCGAAGCGATCTGTGCGTATTTTGGGCCAAGTTAATGGCGGTGTCAACGGGCTTATATCATCGACACTCGCCTGAAATCAGTGAATGAAGTCAATAAATATTGTAGTAAGATACCAAATCCATTGACTCACCTCACAGTTGCAGATCGGCACCGGCTGATATCGATGGATGCTGACATCCAGTAGAACAATCGATCGATTCCGTTGCCCATCGAAACAATCGACACCATGAACATTCAATAAATCATCAGTCCAAGCGCTCAGCATGGGCCAAGAACGATTGAAGCTTAGCGTGGCTGGCAGCGTTCTCAGCATATTCCTGGTCAGCCAGGTGCAATCCCAGTGATTGTCCGCCAGATTCACATGCTCAAAGGACACCAAACTGCTCAGGTTGAGCGACCTTATGTAGTTTGAGCTGAGGTCAACCCGAAGAGCCATGCGGTTCAAGGCTGGCGCCAAGTGCTGCAGCCAGAAAGCATCCTCCAGTTGATTTCCGGCTAATTTCAGCTGATTTAAGTTGACCAAGTGCTTTAGCAAATTTGGCGGTAGCTTCACAAGCTGATTTCGGGCAATGTCGATGACCTTGAGTTGACTTCGCGAATTAAATAGCTTCTCTGGCAGAGAGTTCAACCTATTGAAACTCATGTCCAAGTGCTGTAGAGTGCTGAGCGGTTGCAGGCAGTCCCCATTAATGTGGACTATGCTGTTGTGACTGACATTGAGACGCTGTAAATAAGAGATAAGATTAGATACTCGTATCTTGTTCAAAGTTTACAATTTCTCTACTCTGATAGAAAAATTAGGAACGAAAAAAAAATCTTTAATGACATCTAAAAAACCTTTATTGATCCAAGTACGACTTTCTAAATTTAAAAACGGTCTTAAAGTTTTTGATATCAAGATAAAATGAACTGCTAAATAACCAAGGTTGAGAGCGAATAAATAATATAAACAAAAAAAAATTTTGAAATTGTTAGAAAAAGAGTGCAGAAAAAAAAAAGAATTAAAGATCTTAATTTAAAATTTAACTTATTCACACTGTACTTAGTGTAAAGCCTGATTATATTTAAAAACGAAACAGTCTTTTTTTTAATATTTATTTTTCTTAATTTAAAAATTTGGATCTTATTTGAAATGTTTGACGATCACTTAGAACAGCGGTGGGCACGCAGTGGCTCCGGGAGCAAGCGGCTGCTCCCAACTTTAATTCTGACTATTCGGCGCCGTAAAGTTGCACAAAAGATTCGCGAACAAAAAAACAGTTTTTTGTTGTAGTGCTCCCGAATTCAGATTTCGTGCCCACCGCTGATTAAGATAATTTATGCTTTCAAAAATGATTCGCTCTTAAAGAATGAAAATAACAGACCAAATCGTTTTTAAGAAATTCTTACTCAAACGCTATTAATTTTAAGATTTTTTTTGTGTGTCGAAACGTTCTGCATTTTTCTGAGTGTATTTTTCGTTCTTACCTCTAATGACTCCAAGCCACTGAAACTATCGTTATCGAGACGTTTCAGTGCATTATAACTCAAATCCAAATGCTGCAACTCGAAATTTTTAGAAAATCCCAAGGGTTCCAGGGTCGACAGTGAATTTCTGGATAGATTCAAGTGTACTAGACGTGCCAGACCACGTTCCTGAAGGAACTGAATGCTACTCAGATGATTATGATCGAGTCGCAGAGTACGTAGATGTGTGTTGCCCTCAAAGGATGCGGATTCCACCTGAGTAATCTGATTGTGATGCAGTGCCAGACTGTGAAGGCGGTGCAGATCACGAAAGTAGCTGCTACCAATCAGTTGAAGGCGATTCTCATTGAGCTGCAAGTGCTTTAAATGGAGCAAACCATTGAAGGAGTCCAGCTCCAATCGCTCGATGAGATTGTGACTTAAATTAAGCTCCTGTAGCTGTGGATAGCGCTCAAAGCTTCGAGCGGGCAGTTGTTTCAATAGATTATAGCTAAAATCCAATGAGCTAAGCGCTGCCAATGGCTCCTCCGACCAGGACTTGAGCTCCTGGATATTGTTGTGGGCCAGGGACAGTGTTTGAAGACGTGTCAAGCCGTGCAGTGCGTAGTCCTCCAATTTGGCTAAGAGAGCCGTGCTGCAGCTCCAGAGTTAAAAGCTGGGTGAAGCGCAGGAAAAAAGCGTTCTTCAACTGTGGCAGACTGCAATTGCTGAGGGTCAGCGAGGTCAGCGCCTCCGCGTTATCCAAATCGCTCAGTTGCGTCGCGTTGCAGTGGCTCAGTCTCAAATGGAAAGGATCTGCCGCGATTGCCGTGATCTGACAGCAGAGCTGTGCCACCAACAGACACAGTGCGAACCTTCTGTGCCACATTTCAACAAAGACTAAAGCTCTTCATCTGCCCGTTGAGATGCTGTAACTAGAAATGGAACTGGAACTGGAACTGGATGTGGGCCTTATCTCAATGCAGTTGCTCTAGGCGCCTGTCAGCACGTCAAGATAGTTAATCAGTTAACCGACTGGCGAACGTATGTCTTGGCCAAATATTTGCTAAAATTTGTGTACACCTAACAACACAAGTCGCGACTACCGTTTTGAATAATTACCCCTCGCTTCCTCCTATTTTATATTCATCTCACTTTTAACGAATCGTTTGGAAAGTGACCATGTTAATTTTTGGTAATTTTTTATAAATATAATACATTTTTTTTGGATTGTTGTACATTTTGGACACAAGAAAATAGACATCAATTACGAATAAACGAGCTATTATTTTAAATTTAATTTAATATTTTTTCATTTTTAAATGACGGAAAGTTTATATTTTTACGTTTCATTCCGAAGAATTTAAAAACTCATGCTTGACTACAATTGACGGGGGAATTGAACCCAGTTTTTCTAACTGAAAGTTCTAATTATGTGACAGGTCGGCAGCTCTAAATTAATTTTATTCAATTTAATGTAATTAAGCTGAGTTTTATTTTATTTAATTAAATTTAAATGTATTTTAGTTTAATTTAAATTTATGTAATTTAATTAAATTTAGTAAAATTTTATGTAATGTATGTATGTATGTATTTTAGTTTAATTTAAATTTATGTAATTTAATTAAATTTAGTTAAATTTTATTAAATTAATTTAGTTTAATTTAATGTAATTTAGTTTAATCATAGGTTATTTGATTTAATAAAATTGTATTTTAGTTTAATTTAAATTAATTTAATTGAATTTAATTTAGTTTAATTTTATGTTACTTAATCTCATTTAATTTAATCTAATTGAGAATAACTTTATGTTATATTCTTTAATTTAACTTAATTAAATTTGATTTTATTTAATTTAATTTAGTTTGATTTAATTTAGTTTAATTTAATTTAGTTTAATTTAATTTAATTTAATTTAATTTAATTTAATTTAATTAATATTTAATTTAATTAATCTAATTTGATTTAATTATTTAATTTTATTTTGTACTATTCCGTGAAAAGCTCAAAGGCAATCTAAGGATATAGCCTAGAATCGTTTTAGTGTAAGCTGAGGTCAGAAGGACAAATTAAATAGAACCTTTTTAAAATTGAAAGTCTAGTGCTTTAAGTGAAAATGAAAGCCTACGCTTTTATAAAGCTCACAATTATTTATAAGTAAGAGCTTTTAGTCGATTAATGGTTCTGTTTATTCATCATTATTAGTCTACATGAAAACGTAAAGAGCAGCACATAAATTACAATCGCAATATAAAAAAGTTTCCCGAACTTATGTTTGTTCTTAAATAATTATAGATTAACTTAAGCCAATTGTGACTTCTAAGCTAAAGCTCCTTAATTTTATAATGAATTTCAAATATACGAGCTGTGCAAAATATACGGGTCTGATCTTGGTTCTACATTTACTTCTTATACGATCTGCTAACGGTGAAGGCATATGCACTAAATTGAAATATGGAACCGCGAAAGTACGTGTTGATTCATTATAAGTAATATAGTTTGATAAAATTAAATAATAATCTTTCTCATAGGATGATTATATGCCCGTGCTGGTCAAATACTGTTGTCCCGGCTATGGAGGAGTTAATACCGTCCAATGTCTCCCCAGATGTGATAATGGCTGTCCCCCAAACAGTCAGTGTGTGATTCCGAACGTGTGTGAGTGTGTTACGGGCTATGAGGTCGATGAAACAGTGCTCTATTATGGACTAACGACAATTAAAAGCTGTCGATCAAAGGGTTTTTCAACACTTGTTATTAGTATTACTGGTTCCGTCCTCAGTGTGTTAGTAGTTGTCACAGCACTCATTGTTCTCATAATATATCTTCGAAAAGGTCAAAAAGAACCGTACAACATTTGTGAAAATAACCGATTGCAAGATAAAGGCCCAATAGAAACAGAAGTTTAGTCATCGTATTATAAAAAAAAAACTATAAAATGTGAAAAACAACAAACTTCGCTGTAATATATGTCATATTTCTACATGATTATCACCCATTCAATTAAAATAAAAAGGATATTAAGCATGAAAAGTTTTCAGTCTCTATGTTCTTTAAAAATTTATATGCAAAAATATAAATATTTCTTTAAGGTTATGATTTAATGTATTTAAGCTTGTGATGATTCAAGAATTTCTTTTAAAAAAAAATCAAACAAGCAAACTACAGACTAAATACGGAGTGCTCGACTGTTAGATGCCCAGTAATTAGCAGCAGTTTGATTCAATCAGCATACGAAGATAATCTAACTAAAAAACTGGCCAAAGAAATCTTTTGTAATAAAATTAATAAATATAAAATGACT
>JBAMBJ010001507.1:0-40106 GCA_037043495.1 Drosophila recens | reverse complement strand
AATGGCGCTTGTTTGGTCTAATTAAAAGAAATCCTCAAAAGTAGGCAATAACATTTTTTCTCTGTACTAATTACTTTTACCTTGACCCTAAAAGTATGCATCACTACCTATAAACAGTTATGTTAACATTTAACATAACACAACAATTAGTAGTAGATTTCATTTTAGTCTTAGTAGTATATTTTCTTATGTATGGTAAATTTAATAGAGTAATTTGTAAATTATGGAAATATTATCAAAATTTAATTTTGTAAGAATTACAAAGGTATACCATAAATAATTTTTTTCTATATTCGATTTAAAATATTCGATAATCGAAAATGCATCCTAATTGGTAAAATGCGTTCGTGGGTGGAAATGCAGCCTTGCGTAAATCGTGGCTAGAAGCCATTTCCGCAATTCAGACTCGATCTCTTTCTCAGCGATCTTCGAACAGTGCAGACGTCATTAATTCCAGTCTCTCCCCAAAGGAAAAATTTTATTGGGGTTAACAACGTGCTTAAGTTACCTAAAGGAAAATTTTTCTTCATTGCTTTTAAGCAATTGAAAATTTTGCAAGTTTCATCATTTTAATAAGTCCGCTGAGAAATACATAGAGATTGGATTCGTGGTGAGCTGTTTGCAGCAGAAAGTTCCTTACTTTTCTTTGGTGCCAATCCAAAAAGGGTAATTATCACATACTTTTCTTTGGTACCAGCTATTAATTGTTCTTTCGAACAATTAATTCTCTTTTGCACACAGATTGGCACTAATACCAACTCAGAAAGCCTCGCTTCATACGGCAGGCAATCGCCAGCAGGCAAGAGAGAGAGATCGAGCAGATCAGTATCCGACCTACCGACGTTCAGAGAGCAGCAGTCAAAGTGTTACAAGATCAGATCGAGCCAAGCGCTCTCACGAAATGTGGAAAATTCCTGGGAAAATGTGCCTAAAAAAGTGTGAAAACCACCCCCATTTGCCATAACCTCAAGTGAAAGTCTCTTCCAAATCATTTGCTTCATGTGCAAAGTGCCGCCTTTGAAAATTGCGAAGATACCACCCCAAAGCAGCTAAAGGAGCTGTTAATAGTTTTGATTTTTTTTAGTTGTTAATATGCTGGAATAATTGTGTTATTTTTTTTATTTTGGTTATCTGCCAATTAGCTTAATTAATTTTTTTTAGTGAAAAGCGAAAAGTTGCAGAAGTGAAAATCCACAAGAAAAATATCAATTATGATAATGTGCATACATATTAATTTAATATTAATTAATAATCCTAAATTCAGTCTTGAGTCAGTAAATCATACAAATTAAATCAATTAATACAAATTAAAAATGTGATAAAAGCAAGACAGTGACAACAAAAATAATACCAATGAACACATACTAAAAAGGTAATAAAAGCAAGACAGTGCCAACGATAATAATACCAACACCTCAAACCCCATTAATAATGCAGTCAAACATCGCCGAAAGTACTTTCGTCGCTGGATCTGTGAATTGGTAAGCTGGAAAATTATATTATTTCATTTATTTTGTGCAATTGTATATATCTCTTTTCCCAAGGTATCAGCAGGTTCTCGAGCAACGATGATCAATTGGCCGCAGCCACTTTATTGTGCGCATGCGTACAACAACTTTTATAAGTTGCTGTAGTGCTGTTCTGTTTTGCATTATCTTTTGCTTAACATTGACTGAGCTCACAAGAACCTGAATGATATTGCGGTAAACGTACTTGACATACAATTGAAGTTCAGTTATGTTGTTGTTGTTCTTGCATTGTGCTCGCTTTCGCTTTCGTCTAGCCAAAATTGCTAGTAAAAACAGCTGTTCGCATTACAGTCGTGGCACATAATATTCGGTCTTTTCTGCATTAACGTAAAGTTTTCATAATGAATTTTTTTTTTCTTAATAATTTCTAAAATCTATTGCACTTAAAGTAAAGCTTTAATAATAAACATTTTTATTATTGGTTATTATGATTCCTTTAAAATAAAGTTAAAATAATAAAGTAATACTATTAATTTCTGAATATTATAATATAAAGTAAAATATTAAAAAAATGATTTTTTTGAATGAACACAAGAAGTTGCTGATTTAATTTAAAAAAAAGAAAAAAAAAATTTTATAATAATAATTATTAGTTAACAAACTAATAGATGCACTGAAAGAAACAAACAAAAAAAAAAAAATTACTTATTTTTCTTTATATTACAACCATACAATTAATTAATAATATTTTTATATATACTTATATACATATGCTTGCATTTAAATAAACCTTATTTTTCAGCAACTTTTCGCTTTACTATCGCAATGTTAAAATAAAAAGTTGAAATAATATTTTTTTAAAACTACCGGTTAGAAAATTCATATGTTAATAGAATATCGGTGTAATTTAAATTAAATAATTTTTTTTACGTTCTTAAAAATTATTTTTATGCTCTCAGTTTTGGTCAGCATAATATTCGCTCAATCGTTTTATGAAGAATTTAATTAATTTTAATAAATAATTATAATGAAGTCTAACTAAATTGTTATTAATTCCGGGGATTATGAAAAGCGGACGTGAGTTAATATGAACGAGAAATAGTGTGCTTAAGGGATCGTCCCAAATATGTTTTGCTCTTGGACGATCATGGCAGGGAGGGGATACAGGCTCCCGAAGGACATCTCGGGGTAGCCATCGCACACTAGGCGTTCATAAATATGGCAAACTTTCTTTTCTTTTCTTTACTTTGTGTTGTTGTCTGATCTTCCCTGCTTCCTCTGACTGATAGGCAAATATCCTCCCCCAAAAATAGCATGCGAATTTTTATTAATTAATAATGTATCAGCGAGCAAGTAGCATCGCGGTTCTCTTCCCGAACCCCCCAACGCCGACGAGACATAGCCGGAAACAAGCGCATGCTCCGCCTTCAATGCCTACAATCACATCTGCTCGACTTTAATACAGCGATACGTTGTATGCTACAATTATTATTAATTATTTGGCGCCCGAACGTGTGGGGCCCGATCTGGCAAGCCCCGCTCTAAAATTAAGATAGAGCAAAAATGTCTCATAGTCGATAACATCTGACTTTAGTCAATCAGTAGAAGCTTTAATTCATTCCCTTTGTCCTGGTTTTTTTTGTTGAAAGGTTTTGGATTCCTTAGAACTTCAAAATAGCTCTTTGGCCGAACCTTACAGAACAACAGATAAACATATGTCCTTTAGCTCAAATTGCTGGATAAGTTATTTCTTCAAACTAGAATCAACGCCGCAATAAACAATAGCTATTGGAAAATATCCTTGTATTTTTATTAATTTTGTAGAGTTTTTGCTGGACGCGGGTTATATAGTGGACTAGTTCTACGCCCTCCGCTTAAATGAAGCAGAATAGTAAAATACCCTTCGTGATCCTGCGCTTTCAGGTTTCACATATCCATTCCTCTCTCCGTCTTCGTTTTTCTTAATAACCTTAAAAAAATGTATTAATACTGTCTGTTTCAGGCATAGATTAATACAATTGTCTTTATTTCTAATTCCAATTGTCAAATCTTCTTGGAAAATACTGGGGATCTATAATCATGGTCGTCTTATTTTGCTGGTGCGTTTCTTTTAGTATGATGGCCTTGAGAATAGTTATCTCAAAATACAGTATCCCGCTGATTTACAGCTAGATACGATTTTAGTACTATCGGATACTAGATAATTCTGACGATCAGGCATATTGCCGTTTGCTATGCGGCTGTTCGTTGTTTTATCAAAATATCTAATAGATACTATCACATATCACAGATATTGTATCTTAGCAATCCTTTACTTGTTGCTTATTTATGAACAGGGTTGTTATTACTCAGGAAAGTTGCTCATAATTTCCGGATATATTTATAAATTATTTTGCATATAAATATTTTGATTTTTTGTTTGGAATTTATTTTCTTTTGAAGTTTAGGTAAACATTTTGATTCTTTTTTACTTTTCTTAAATATTTTGATTTTTTTTGGAAATTTTCTTTTTTTTAAGTATATTTTTTTTAAATTAGTAGTATTAAATTGAATAGTATACATAACCGGCTTTGACTACCTTTCGCTATCGAAATTGTGTCAAATCGGCCATGTTTGTAGCTCGTAGTTGTGAAAACTTAGCTGGTGAGATTCAGTGCTATATTTGTCTCAAGGACATCGACCACAGAACTCAACTTTTATCCACCAGCTGTAACCATACTTTTCATTGGGTCTGTTTCAATACGAAAGTCACAAATAGAGGCATTTGTCCTGTTTGTAAGAAAGCGATACAGTCCTCTACGTTAAACTTAACATTCAACTCAGATTTGAATCAGTCAACTCAGAGTTTACCAGGCTCATCCATGCCACCCGTCACTAGAGGTCAAAGCAAGAATACAGCTGAGCGAAGTAATATGGAAAATACTCCGCAGAACCCGGAAGACGCCTCTAATGTGGCCAACAGAGAATCTCCGTCAAATGTTAACGAGCTGCAACATTCTTTGGCCGAAGTTCTGACTTTGCACACCACGAAACAAACTGAGTTAATTACTCAGTCGTTAAATGAAGGATTTAGAAATCTCATGTCTGTTTTCGCTTCTCAGATAGCTTCTTCTTCTCACACTCGCTCATTACCTTTGCAAACTGGTCCACCTATTGCGTCTCAAGGTTTGTTAGCACAAACATCTGACACATCTATGTTGCCAGAATCTGCCAATTTTGTCAATCAGTTACCTACAAGGTCCCAAAATCGCACATCTCCTGGAATTATGTCTGCAAATCATTCACTACCTAGACTTTCGCCATTAGGAACTGAGCTACGTCCAGATCGGATAAGCCAGATTATCACAAATTGGAAATTAAAGTTTTCCGGCAGGTCAGGAATATTTGTTGAGGACTTCATATATCGGGTGGAGGCACTTACTATTCAAACGTTGGATAGCAATTACGATTTGCTAGCTCGTTACATTAGTAATTTATTTGAAGGAAGCGCCTCAGAGTGGTATTGGCGTTACCACAAGAGCGTTCATGAAATAAGATGGGAAGATTTAAAGAATGCTTTGCGTGTCCAGTTCAGAGAAGAACGAACAGACGTCAACATCCGAGCTGCGATCGACCGTCGAAAGCAAAAGGAACATGAATCCTTCGACGAGTTTTACGAAGCTGTCGTGCAGATAGCAGATAAATTATCTGAACCGTTGCCAGAAGCATATTTGTTAGCTTCGATTCGGTCAAATTTGCTGCCCGAAATTCAACATGAGCTTCTCTACGAGAAGATTGAGACTATAACTAAGTTGAGAAGCATTGTTAGAAAGCGAGAAGTATTCTTTCAGACAATGCAGAAGCCGCTATTGTCTAAGCCACGACCAGCTCCTCGACCGGCTCCACGATTTGTACACGAAGTTGAGGTTGATTCTGATAATGAATCTATTTTAAGTGAGAACGATGTAGCAGCCATAAGTCTTTTATGTTGGAATTGTGGCAAAAATGGCCACCGCTATCAAGACTGCGTGGCCGATCGTCGCGTCTTTTGTTATGGATGTGGTCAGGCAGACACATACAGACCAACTTGCTCTAGATGCAACAATTCAAAAAACTCCTTGCCTCGTGCACCTCAGAAAAGTGCACGCAGACAAGTAGCCTCGAAAGCGACCAATACGGATTAGAAGCCCCAAATTCTTCTAAAATATTTCCACCGGGCATTCAATATTTACCTGATATACCTTTACACAATCGGATCAGTAATTTTAATCATCAAATTGAGAACTCTACAAGTAAAAGGGATGCACGCTCCAAGATGCGAAGAAATGCATATCGTAAGCAACGAAGGCTGGAAAACAAGTCGTTACTATCTGCAATTGTAGCCCACGATATTCGTCCATATGCAGATGTAGTCATATTAGGCAGATCGGTATCTGGTTTAATGGACACAGGCGCCTCCGTTAGCTGCATCGGTGGAGATTTTGCTGAAAGCATATTAAAAGAACAAGTACCTCATAAACCAATGTGCTCTACTGTGCGAACTGCAGATGGCAACACTCAGAAAATTATCGGAAAACTACGTACAGAAGTCGTGTATAGGGGAAATGCTAGGACTTTATCCTTTTACTTAGTCCCTTCGCTAGTACAGCCTCTTTACTTGGGCATTGATTTTTGGACAGAGTTCAAGTTATTACCTGCTGATTTAACCAAGTCTGTCAATTTGGCTAGCATCGAAAGTATCGATGCTGACAAATTTCGCTCATTGTCAGAGCCTCAGAAAACTATTTTGAAGCAAACTATTGATTGCTTTCCCTCTTTTGCAAAAAACGGATTAGGGAAGACAAACATTCTTTCACACGAGATTGATGTGGGCAATGCAAAGCCAATCAAGCAACGACACTATGCCGTTTCTCCGGCAATTGAAAAACTAATGTTCGATGAGCTCGATCGCATGCTTGCCCTAGGAGTAATTGAAGAATCAGATAGTGCTTGGTCATCGCCAGTTGTGCTCGTGCGAAAGCCAGGCAAAGTAAGACTCTGCATTGACAGTAGAAAGGTCAATGAAGTGACACGAAAAGATGCCTACCCTATGCCACTCATAGACGGTATACTTAGTCGCCTTCCAAAGGCCGAGTATATAACTAGTCTAGATTTGAAGGATGCCTACTGGCAAATACCGCTAGAGCCAAGCTCTCGGGATAAAACTGCGTTCACGGTGCCTGGGAGAGCTCTTTACCAATTTACAGTCATGCCTTTTGGCCTTACTAATGCGCCGTCTACGATGTCTAAGTTAATGGACAAGATAATTCCAGTAAAATTTAAAAATGAAGTCTTTGTTTACCTGGACGATCTTCTCATAGTTTCAGAATCCTTTGAAAAACATATGAGCGTGCTAAAGGAGTTGGCTTTGTGTTTATCAAATGCAGGGTTAACAATAAATGTTGAGAAAAGCAAGTTTTGTGTTCAAGAAGTCCAATATCTAGGTCATGTGGTTGGTCATGGAACCATTTCTATGGATCCAGATAAGATTGTGGCGATTAATGAGTATCCAGCACCCCGGTCATTAAAACAGCTCCGCCGTTTTCTTGGTATGACTGGATGGTACCAGAAATTCATTTGTAATTTTGCCTCACTTGCTTCACCTCTTACTGATGCGCTTAAGCACAAACGACGTTTCGAGTGGTCAGAAGCAGCCGAAAATGCCTTTCAAGCTTTGAAACAGGAAATGTGTAAAGCTCCTGTACTACACACACCAGATTTCGCAGAGCCATTTTATATTCATTGTGACGCAAGTCATACAGGTGTAGGAGGAGTCCTGATGCAAATAAACAAGCAAGGTGATGAAGTTCCGATCGCATATATGTCGCGAAAGCTCAATCAATGTCAACGAAATTACTCAGTGACAGAGAAAGAATGTTTGGCAGCAATATTGAGCATAAAAAAATTTCGTGCATACGTTGAGGGGCATCCATTTACAGTGATTACTGATCGCGCGTCTTTAAAGTGGCTTATGGCACAAACAGACCTAAGTAGCAGATTGGCGCGATGGGCGTTGAAACTACAGGGTTATAGCTTTTCAATTCAACATCGCAAAGGATCCAAGAATATTGTTCCCGACGCTTTATCGAGAACTCACACTGAGGACCTTTCCTCAATCGATACATCAACCTTTATTGACTTACAATCACCTTATTTTCAATCAAGTACCTATCAGGAGCTGCGTTCAAAAATAGAGCAAAATCAGAGCCAGTTACCTGACATAAAAATAATAGATGGATTTATATATAGGCGTACAGAACATGCGTCCGGAGATAAAGTTGCCGATGATTTAGTTTGGAAATTGTGGCTTCCCTCGGAATTAATTCCTATAGCGTTAAAAATGGCTCATGACGATCCACTTTCTGCCCATGGCGGGATTAATAAAACCCTAGAGAGATTGCGTCGTTATTACTACTGGCCAAACTTGGTAACCAATGTCAAGGATTATATAAATCAATGTGAGATCTGTAAAAGCACTAAAAGTTCAAACAAGGTGCTCAGACCTCCTCTTGCGAAAAGCGGAGAAAGTCATCGTTTCTTTCAAAAGCTCTACGTTGATTTTCTAGGCCCTTATCCGAGATCCAAATCTGGTAATGTAGGAATCTTTATTGTGCTTGACCACTTTACCAAATTCCCTTTTTTGAAAGCGGTTAAGAAATTTACAGCAGATGCTATCACACAATTTTTAGAAGACGATCTGTTTCATTGTTTTGGCATCCCCGAAACTGTAGTCTCTGATAATGGGGTACAATTCAAGTCGCATGTCTTTAATAATCTGATGCAAAAGTACAGTATAAACCATGCTTACACAGCAGTTTATGCTCCACAGGCCAACGCGTCCGAGCGTGTAAATAGGTCGGTAATCTCTGCCATTAAAGCCTATATCCATCCTAATCAATCTAACTGGGATGAAAATTTGAGTAAAATTTGCTGCTCTTTACGCTCGAGCTTTCACACGGCTGTGAATAATACGCCATATAGGCTCGTCTTCGGTCAGCATATGATAACTGATGGTTCTACTTATCGGCTCTTGCGTGACTTAAATCTACTCGAATATCGTTCAGTTTTATTCAACCGAGATGACTCTTTGGATCTCATGAGAAATAGAGCGGTCAACGTGATGCGAAATCAACATGCACGCAACGAAAATGCTTATAACTTGAGAAGTAGAGAAGTCTCCTATGTTGTTGGTCAGGAGGTTTTCCGCAGAAACTTTCAACAAAGTAATTTTGCAAAGGGATTCAATGCGAAACTTGCCCCAACCTTTTTAAAAGCCCGAATTCGTCGAAAGCTAGGGAATAGTTATTACGAAATTGAGGATATGCAGGGTAATCTGATTGGAAAATATCACGCCAAAGATATTAAACAATAGTTTTTTTTTAATTTCAGTTCTGCTCACAAGCGCGTATCTCCCTTGTGGTTTCCCCAAGTGCGATTTTGGTCGGGGGTATTGTAATGGCGCTTGTTTGGTCTAATTAAAAGAAATCCTCAAAAGTAGGCAATAACATTTTTTCTCTGTACTAATTACTTTTACCTTGACCCTAAAAGTATGCATCACTACCTATAAACAGTTATGTTAACATTTAACATAACACAACAATTAGTAGTAGATTTCATTTTAGTCTTAGTAGTATATTTTCTTATGTATGGTAAATTTAATAGAGTAATTTGTAAATTATGGAAATATTATCAAAATTTAATTTTGTAAGAATTACAAAGGTATACCATAAATAATTTTTTTCTATATTCGATTTAAAATATTCGATAATCGAAAATGCATCCTAATTGGTAAAATGCGTTCGTGGGTGGAAATGCAGCCTTGCGTAAATCGTGGCTAGAAGCCATTTCCGCAATTCAGACTCGATCTCTTTCTCAGCGATCTTCGAACAGTGCAGACGTCATTAATTCCAGTCTCTCCCCAAAGGAAAAATTTTATTGGGGTTAACAACGTGCTTAAGTTACCTAAAGGAAAATTTTTCTTCATTGCTTTTAAGCAATTGAAAATTTTGCAAGTTTCATCATTTTAATAAGTCCGCTGAGAAATACATAGAGATTGGATTCGTGGTGAGCTGTTTGCAGCAGAAAGTTCCTTACTTTTCTTTGGTGCCAATCCAAAAAGGGTAATTATCACATACTTTTCTTTGGTACCAGCTATTAATTGTTCTTTCGAACAATTAATTCTCTTTTGCACACAGATTGGCACTAATACCAACTCAGAAAGCCTCGCTTCATACGGCAGGCAATCGCCAGCAGGCAAGAGAGAGAGATCGAGCAGATCAGTATCCGACCTACCGACGTTCAGAGAGCAGCAGTCAAAGTGTTACAAGATCAGATCGAGCCAAGCGCTCTCACGAAATGTGGAAAATTCCTGGGAAAATGTGCCTAAAAAAGTGTGAAAACCACCCCCATTTGCCATAACCTCAAGTGAAAGTCTCTTCCAAATCATTTGCTTCATGTGCAAAGTGCCGCCTTTGAAAATTGCGAAGATACCACCCCAAAGCAGCTAAAGGAGCTGTTAATAGTTTTGATTTTTTTTAGTTGTTAATATGCTGGAATAATTGTGTTATTTTTTTTATTTTGGTTATCTGCCAATTAGCTTAATTAATTTTTTTTAGTGAAAAGCGAAAAGTTGCAGAAGTGAAAATCCACAAGAAAAATATCAATTATGATAATGTGCATACATATTAATTTAATATTAATTAATAATCCTAAATTCAGTCTTGAGTCAGTAAATCATACAAATTAAATCAATTAATACAAATTAAAAATGTGATAAAAGCAAGACAGTGACAACAAAAATAATACCAATGAACACATACTAAAAAGGTAATAAAAGCAAGACAGTGCCAACGATAATAATACCAACACCTCAAACCCCCATTAATAATGCAGTCAAACATCGTCGAAAGTACTTTCGTCGCTGGATTTGTATTTTGGTAAGCTGAAAAGTTATTTTATTTTATTTTCATTTTATTGGCCAATTGTATATGACGTTTTTCCCAAGGTATCAGCAGGTTCTCGAGCAACGATGATCCATTGGCCGCAGCCACTTTATCGTGCGCATGCGTACAACAACTTTTATAAGTTGCTGTAGTGCTGTTCTGTTTTGCATTATCTTTTGCTTGACATTGACTGAGCTCACAAGAACCTGAGTGATATTGCGGTAAACGTAATTGGCATACAATTGAAGTTCAGTTATGTTGTTATTGCTTTTGCGTTATGCTTGCTTTCGCTTTCGTCTAGCCAAAATTGCTAGTAAAAATCAGCTGTTCACATTACAGTCATGGCCTCTAATATTAGATCTTTTTGTTGCATTCGTGTAAATTTTTAGTAATGCATATTTTTTTTCTTAATTATCTTTTAAATTTATTTCATCTAAAGTCAAGATTAAATACAAAAATAATGTTATAATTTTTGAATACGATTTCCATAAAGTAAATTTAAATAATAAATATTGAATATTACTAAATGATTTTTGGACACTGACAAGAATTAAATTAGTTAATTAAACAATTAATAAAACAAGTTAATTGGTACACATACACTGAAAGAAACAGAAATAAAAGAAGATAAACTTCTTTATTGATATTATATTACATATTAATTATATCATATTATTATATTAATATTTTTATATACATATATATACATTTATGCTTGCATTTAAATAACCCTTACTTTTCAGCAACTTTTCGCTTCACTATCAGAAAAAAAAATATAAATAAATAGTATGGTTAAATAATAATTTTATTAAACTATCGGATAGGAAATATTTTTGCTATGTCAATAAAATATCGGTATGATTGAAATTAAATATTTTTTTTTCTTACATCCTAAAATTAAATTTGATATTTTCAATTTTCGCTAGAATAATATTCGCTTAATCGTTAATGGAGAATTTTATTAATTTTAATAAATAATTATAATGAAGTCGAACTAAATTGTTATTAATTCCGGGGATTATGAAAAGCGGACGTGAGTTAATATGAACGAGAAATAGTGTGCTTAAGGGATCGTCCCAAATATGTTTTGCTCTTGGACGATCATGGCAGGGAGGGGATACAGGCTCCCGAAGGACATCTCGGGGTAGCCATCGCACACTAGACGTTCATAAATATGGCAAACTTTCTTTTCTTTTCTTTACTTTGTGTTGTTGTCTGATCTTCCCTGCTTCCTCTGACTGATAGGCAAATATCCTCCACCAAAAATAGCATGCGAATTTTTATTAATTAATAATGTATCAACGAGCAAGTAGCATCGCGGTTCTCTTCCCGAACCCCCCAACGCCGACGAGACATAGCCGGAAACAAGCGCATGCTCCGCCTTCAATGACTACAATCCCATCTGCTCGACGTTAATACAGCGATACGTTGTATGCTACAGCGGTTACATAGTAATCGCGCTAATTTAGTACATTGCTGACCATCGAAGAAGCTAGTTGTGAACTTTAAAATACAAAATACTTAAGATGCTGGAATGCATGACATTTCTGCTCACTTTAGTGTTTGTGGCAGGACTAGGCTCATCTGAGGAATACAACTGCATTTCTTTAGAATATGAGGTATGACGATTTAAGCAACTGTAATAAGTATTCAAATAAAAATTCAAATACTTTTCTCTTCTTAGAAATCTACTGCGATTAGGATTATGAAATGTGGTGAGGGCTGCACAGGCGAACCACCAAATTGCGAGCCACATTGTGATAAGAAGTGTCCCATGTATAGCAAGTGTACAAAGCCAAATGTATGTGAATGTGATGCAGGATATGGAAAGACGAACGAAACCGAGTCGAACCAACAATTTACAGAGCTACAGAGTTGCCAGCCCATTTGCAGCCAGGGTTGCTTTAATAACACTTACTGTGCCTCTCCAAATGTTTGTGAGTGTCCTCAGGGTTACAGAGAGGCTACAAACATCGAAGGCAGTGTGGAGAGTTGCTTAGAGATAAGGAATAATACTTTCACTGCTATTCATATTGTAATCTACAGTCTTTTGATTTGTTCCTTAATATTATTAACGATAGCTGGCATTTGTATGCTTATCGTATTGATTAAAAGAAAAGGTCTTAGGCGATCGCACGGAAATTCTCGTCATTTTACAAGTTCTTGGCGTACTTCGTTCGCTTCATATACGGCATATGAAGGGAAATAAAGCAAAAATTAAAAATTAAAATATTTATATATTGAATAATATATTTCATTTTAAGTTAATTCTTAAACGTTTCGTAGTAAATAAAACATTTAAAGCTTAAATGTGTAATGTAAAAACTGTCTTTCTCTGTTAATTCTTACTGGGCTTGCACACGATATTAAGGGTTGTCACCTGTATGCCACATACAGCCACAATTCAAATATCTTACGGCAGCGTTTTAACCAAGACTGAAGCTCATCATCTCCCCATTTGGTTGCTTGAACTGAAGGCGCGTTTTTTCTCAATGCGCCTGACAACACGTCAAGATAGTTAATCAGTTAACCGGCTGGCCAACGTATGTCTTGGCCAAATATTTACTTAAGAATGTGTAAGCACAGCAGCACAAGTCACGACTATCGTTTCAAATACATACCTCTTCCTCATATTCTCTCCCATCCAACATGTAACTTAACATGCAACAACAATTAACCGGTCATGTGGGAGTTGACCAGATTTACTCTTGGCAATGTCTGTGTTAATTATCTAGCAGCAATTGGTCTATTTGCTTTCTAAGTGGTCAATTGGGAAATAGTCCAGGATGTCAAAAGCGGGCTTTCAAGCTACATTAATTAGCTCTGATGTCTCTGATTGATTGAAAAGAGGTCTCTTTATAAACTATTTCTTAAAATCTGAATCAATCGAATCTATTGAATATTAAGGTGTAAACTTCATTAAATCTGACGTTACTTAAATTTTTTAAATGTATTTTGCAGTATATGTACATTGTCGTGTATTTGTAATTGTAATTTAAATAAAATGATGATTTTCTGTGTTTTTTTTTTCATAATGACGCTATAAATTTTATTTTGTGGTTGTAACAGTTACCCTTTCATCTGATTCATAGTTTGGGAGTTCTAGCTTATCAAACCTTATGGTACTCATACATTTAAATATAGAGTAAGTAAATAAAATAACGTGAATGGCTGAGTTCAAGGAAAACTCAAGTCAGTTCAATTCTTATTGCAACTACGTCAATATGGATCAGGAGCCAAACTACAAGACACCACTACATATTGTCGCCTATAGTCTTTTGACATGTGTTATGTTTTTTGTTCTCTTGGCTGTTGTATTGATAATACAAAACAGAATATTAAAAAGAAAACAAAGACATAGTGGAAAAAATACGGCTGCATCTGTTGAATCGCTCAACTTTTAATTCCAATTTCGGATAATTGTTTGTAATAAATGAGATAATTTTTAAATTAATTAATTTAAACCATTATGCATTATTTCTTCACTATACCAAGAGAATTTTTAAGTGTAAATCTAGTTTAGGTAAATAACATAATCTAACCGTTGCCGAGTTGCTTTGAAATATTTATAATTACAATTTAATTCATTGCAGTGTGTGTGCTTATTACACCCTATACCCAGAAGATTTGCCAAAAGTGAAGTTGTATTAACAGTATAGTCAACAATTAATAAAAGGTGAAAATAAAAAAATGCTTACGTTTTTTTTTTTTTTTTTTTTTTTATTTAAATGACGGAAAGTTTAAAATTTTTGCCTTTTATTCTAAAGAACCTAAAACACATGCTTGACTACAATTCACAATCGAACACAGTTTTTTCTATGTGAAAAACATGTAGATTTTGAAATAAATGGTTAAACAAATGTTGTCTTTTTTCCAATAGAAAAAGCCGAAGTCAAAAATACTTAAAAATATTATTAACTTCGGCTTTTTCTAATATTTGATTTCCTAATTTTTTTTTCCCCAATTTTTGTCTTCCCAATTTTTGCTCTCCCAATTTTCGTCTTCCTAATTTTGGATTCCTAATAACTGTATTCCTTATATGCGATTCCAAATTTTGGATTCCCAATTTCTTTTCCGAATTTTCGTATTCTGAGTAATAATTTTCGACATTCGTATATAGAATCATATACTTATAAGTATATACCATTGACTACTGAAATTATAATCACTATAATTTTTTATCTCTCTTTCAATCTATCTATCTTTCTATCTATAGAATCTCTACTGTAGCGTATACACACTGTATACACTACTGCAGCGTATACACAAATTTTCAACCTTCGCACAGGGTAACCCTTAGTCGAGCTATCCACTTATTTACCTGTTTATTTATTTTCGGCTGTTGTGTATTTGTAATTTACCTGCATCTCGAGTTTTACGTCAGCATATGTGTTTGCTAATGCGGCTCAGTTGAAAAGCCACAGGCTCAAATGCACTTAGCCAACTTAGCTGGGGTCAATGGTTCAAAGGGATGCACATCCATTGCGAGGGATGGGTGAAGAGATGGACGGGGGCCCTTGAACAACCGAAGCGGTTATGACTGTACAAATTTACTTGTTTCCGCAATTGTAATGTTTATTAATTTGGATTTTGAAATAGTGCCAAGTATTCAGTCTGCCAGAACTCAGCCAGAGGCCTTTAGCCGAGGCAAAAACTGCCCACAGACAAATTGAAATTGATATAAATGGGCCAGGAAAAACAAAAGCTTACTGAATCTGAAACCATGGCATCATGCGAGTTTGATTGCGGTTTCAATCCATAAGCCGAAACGTTGCAATACAATATATGTAGTTTCATGTGTGGTTTCATAATCTACGATAAAGGAAATTGAATAATAATATTTTGCAGATATTTCATTGCAAGGTAAGCATCAAATTGTTGACGGTAAAGTGCTTAAACTAAGAAATTATTTACTCACTTTAAATGCAAAAAGTTTAATAACTAAGAAAATTTTATTTAGCAGTAAATTACATACAATTTGTGATAAGAAAGATCATTATGTTTGAAGCAAATTATTCAAATTGCAGTCATTTGCTGGACTTTACTTATTGCAAGTTGCAACACATATTGAATTCGTCATTAACTCTTTTTATAACACATCCGAATAAATTTTAAAACATACACATTTTGCATAAATTGACACAGTTTATTTACTTTCATCAAAATTGGACTTCTTCAGCTTACAGTTTCCAGTAAAGTAAGTGTATATATTATATATAGGTAAAACTGCTATGATTTTTGAGATATCTCTGCTTAACTCACAGATTATATATTTGGTATTGTAAAGTAAATTTTAATGGAATTTCGAAATTTACAACATAACGAAATTTCATTGTTGCATTGGAAAAGATCCATCCTTCAATTACCGCTCAAACAGACGAAACGAGTTTTGTCGACAAATTACGCATACGCCGCATTGGTCAATGCGCAATCCAAGTTTGTAACTGTTGCTTAACAGCATTTAACCACTGCAGTTGCATGCACAATTCTTTAATGTGTGTTTGTGTGTCAGCTCGGAGAATTATAATTCAATTTTCACGACCAGCGAATGCGAAATGCGTTTTTAAATTGCACAGTAATTGACAGGGAAATCAGGCAACAACAAGGACAAATTGCCCAAGCCACGCGTTTGGCTTTAGCTTGAGCACAAAATGACAAATTTAATATACGTCGCTCTTCGTTGCAGTTGTCTGTTGCAACAAAAAATAAATAAAAAAAAGCTTGGCCAAGTGCCAGGCAAAAAGCTAGCATAACGTCAGTGGGAAGCAATTGCGGGAATTTGCACACTAAAAGGCCCGGGTTTTATTTGACTGCCGAGGTTCTGCCAGACTGCATTCTCCGACGTTGCGCTTATATTTGTTTTATATTTGCGTCTGTGTTTGGCTCCATGTCTGGGCTCTGGTATTAAAACATTTTTTGTGCATATTTCAGCTGCCAAAATTATTTCAATTTAGTTCCGCAAAATAAATTTGCTTTCTTGTGTTTTTTGTTTATTTTTTATCTTATATTATTATTTGAGAGTGCTTCCTTCTTGGCTGCGTAATGAAGATAAAGTGCCATAATATTTACTTACGTTGTCTTGTTTATGTGACTACAGTTTGAACCAGTTATTATACAAGCTGTCAAGTTTTAAAATCGTTTGGCTTGCACTATTTTCATCAAAATATTATTTTTTGATTATTTATTTATTATTAAAACTATTTTTGGGCAATCTTTTAAACTAGCTTCTATTATGTTGTTCATCGTTTTTCACACACATCTTTTTTTTTTTATTTAAACATTGATGGCAATATAAAAATGAAACCGATATTCTTTTAGGTTTGATACTCTAATTTAAAATAAATAATAACAAATGTCACATTTCGTGGCATTTATATTCTAATTATTTATACCAATTGATTTGCTCTTTAAAAACTGTGTCACTTTATTTATTTCTATGCCTTTATTGTCTCCTTTGGCTCAATAAATTTTTCATTACCTTTACTCCAATTTTTATTTTCTTCTTATTACACATTAATTTATAGCTTGATAATAGACTGCCAGTCTCAGCCTCGATTTTACAATGGTTACACTTGAGTGTTTGCGCTTTCAATGAATTTTTTAATATGGGCATTGTCCTTTTTTTGATTTTTTTTTGTACTACTCCATTTCCTCTTTGCTTTCCCACTGCATTCAAATAGAAGTTGTATCATGTTGCTTTAACCTCTAATTGCAACGCTGGTCATTGCGCCCTTGGCAAGTCTAACTGAAAAGGGCAGCCTCTGCTTTTGTATTTCTTGCTTTTGGCTTTCAATTTTAATAGAATTTTTGGTTTATTTACTGCAACAATAGTAGAAAGAACTGGTATGAAGTTCGACTGTGAAAGACCCTGTACTTATTGTGAAAAAATTCAAAGTATGTTAAAAATCAAATAATTTTCCAACGTAACATTTAAATGCTTAATTTAAAAATCTTTTCCTGATCCCTCGCTGCTTCCTTTCCACACTTTAGTTATAATATAATGTAAGCAATTTTATAATATACTTAAGATCCAATGAGATTTAGCTCAGCTTATTTAATCAGACAATTAATTAATACAAAAATATTTGTTTTGGCCATATTCAATGGGCAGAGGATATTTGAATTATACAACGTATCTTTAGTCGTGTCGTTTATTAAAACTATTTTAAAGCTATTTTTTTACACTTTAGCTTTTCATTTCTTGTTTGACGTCTTGCAGCAACAAAATTTCTAAAGTTTTCATTACAGGAAACACAGGACTGCGTTTAGATTGTGTTTCCTTTTTGCTTGCTGTTTGCACATGTGTGTGAGTGAGTGTGTGTGTGTGTGTGTGAGTATATATGTGTGTGTGTGTGTGAGTGTGTGCTCAACTGTGAATGTGGCGTGTTTGTGTATTTATTTTGTGCGCTACAAAAATTCGGCAGTCGAACAATGAACTAGAATGTGAATGTAAAAACACAGACCAGGAGCTGGATTTAAACTAATAGGATGACCACGTGGACACGGACAGGGTGGAGGGGAGGATGGGGGTGGGGGGAGCACTGGTCTCTCTGGCTAACCGGATGTTAGCCTGACTTTTTTCGGTTGCTGCATATGAGCAGTTGACCCATTAAAGGAGACGTGGCAGACACATTTTTAACATAGTTAAAACACGTTAGTGTTTTAAAATTTAACGAAGAGCCTTTTTCCAATATCTATACAAATCAAAAAACATTTTTGTTGAGGATTATACACATGATTTTATAAATAGATAAATGACACACTCAAATCTGCTGATAGACAAGTTTTCTTGGCCGAATCATCATCTCGGCTTTTTAAAGGGAGTATTCCACGCCTTTAACCCATTACCCAAAAAGCAACAGTCTCCCTAAAGATTTCAGTTTGTAATAAGAATATAAATATTCTGCTTGAATTTAATTGATTCGAAAAGCAAAAGATACCTCAGTGAAATAAGTATATGTGCATTAACATTATTGAAGATAATTTTTAAAGAAACAAAAATAAAAGATTGGTCTATTTTTATTCATGTACTATTATTATTCACAAACAAAAACATAACATTTTATTTTTAATAAAATTAAGGAATTAAAAAATATTGAATTAATAAGTTAAACTTCATATGAAATAAGTATATGTGCATAATAAGAAAAAAAAGAAAAATTCAGAAATTCAATGATTTTTTCTGATTTTTTTTTTGATTTTAATAGCTTATATGTTTTCCTTTGTTTATAAAAAGCTGTTTGGCATTGAGTTTGCCAAGTTTTATAGGGTTGTAGGGTCAATTTGATCCGAATCTTCGATTAGTGCCTTCTTAAGTTCATTTATCGTTTGAAATTGGCGACCATTCTTATAACCTTGCAAGACAATATCCTCCAGAGATCTTATATAGGGTTTAGATCCGGACTGATCGCCGGCCATTCCAGTACTGGTATCTTCCTTGATAAAAAAAATTCTTTTGTTTTTCGGGCAGTATGGATTGGCACGTTATCTTGCTAGAAAATCTACTCATCCTCATATAGGTTTCCAGCAAAATCAATAAGAATGGTATCAAACAACTCTACATAGATGTCTGCATTTGTTCTGGTCGGTATGAAGCAAAGTGGAGACTTCCCAGCATACCCAAACGCAGCCCAAATCATTAACGATCCTACGAAATGGTTCCCCTTATGGCAAGTCTGGCGTGGTTGCCTTATATCACGCCAATACTTTTGAAAACAGTCTGGTCCGTCCAAGTTAAACTTTTTTCATCGGAAAATATAACTTTTTTGAACTCATCTGACCATAACTTGTACTTTTCGCCAAATGCTAAGCGGGCGGTTATGTGACGATTCAATAGCCTGGGTATATCATTGCAAAAAGCGTGTTTAACGGTATGGTTTCCCTTTAAAATTTGATTAATCCGTCTACGGGATATGTCTAGCTGCAGTTGACGTTTGATTTCTGTGAATAACTTGTTGTCTTGAACGGCTAGTCGTCGAATTTGCCTCTTGCATCGTATATCAATATCAATAGGTCGGCCGCTCCGTTTGTTTAGTCCACTTTACTTCCAAGAGCTCTTCACCGTAGTTTTCAGTTCCTTGGCCACAATCAGATGCGTAAGCTTCGAAACGAAAAGCAACAGTCTCCCTCAATGAGTTTGTCCTCTTGGATGTACTCGAAATACAGTACTAAATAATTATTATTATTAAAATTAAGCAAACTAGATTCGATATCATTTTGCGATTGTAGTTGCATGAAAAAGTAGGAGAATTAATTGTTTGTCGGCATTTATAAAAAATAGGAAAATAGAGAAAATAGACGAATCTCCGATCAAAGAACCAAAGTTCCTTATTAAGATTTCAGTGTGTACTAAGAATATAAAAATTCTGCTTGAATTTAATTTATTCAAAAAGAAAAAGATACGTGCTCGTATTTTTGTTAACATTATTTAAATGCTTTGTAGTTGCTGCTCTTCAGAATAAGTACAGCGCCTCTCAAAGTCGGATTTTCGACACTTTTTTATTTTATACTATTTAAATTTGTCATACTCGCACAAAATTGCTTTATATAACAAATATTTTATAGATATTTATTATTCTGTCTTCTTTTCTGTTATGGTAGCAATCAAATTTGTCACGTTAGTGGTGCGTTTCGTAAAAAAGTTATGAATTTAAAATTGAATTATTGACAGCATTTATCTTAATATTTTAATATTATTTTGTGCTTCTTTATTTTTATCTAATTATGTTTTATTGCTTAACTTTCAATAACAACCAATAAAATATATTTTTTGTTTAATTAACAGTTTTTTTAATAATTATCATTTAATATTTAGTTCTTAAGGTATACATAAAAATACTTATTTACTTACTCAACTGTCTGTATCATTTTATAATTTTTTAATCTATCGTACTTATATTAATTACTGAATCATTTGTAATATCATATTATGCTTCTCAAAGTGAATCGGCATACACTTTTGAATTACAATAACTCCTTGTGCTTTTCAGCATATTTCGTGGTATTCAGTTGCTTTTCTGCCGCGTAATTAATTACAATTCACATCAAGCGATTTCCACTTCACTCAATGGAAAACGTGATAAGAGGAATTGGGCATAATTTTTGTTTTTTATGCTCAGACACGCGGCGATTCAATGCACGCTATTGATAAGCGGCCAACAGGACCAAGCATCAAGAATCAAGCATCAAGGACCAAGGACCAACTCGCTTCTCAACACTTTGTTCACTTTAATCCGCAGCTCACGTAGCAGAAGGCGTAAGCTGAATAAAGGAGGGGAGACGACTGCTTGAGAACGCGTGAGAGGGAGAGGACTTAACCGGAAGTGCAGCTTGCTCTGCTGTCATGTTATAATGGGCGTGGCGATTGTACATTTTCCATTTCAGAGCCAACTTTAATGCAATAATCCTCAACGTCCAACGCACGGACGAGTTGATAACAATTTCAATTTTTATGACAAGTCAACTTGCAACGGAACGACGGCAAACGAACTGCATTCAATGGCCGATGCTCGGCAACAACAACAACAACAACAGCGACAACAACAACGACAACAAACAATAATAACATGACCGATTGCGCCATTACCGTTGCCTTTGTCATTGTGGTTGTTGTCGTTGTTGCTGTTGTCGTTGTTGTTCTCGTTGCCAACACTCGACACTGAGACTCTGACTGAGCCGGCGCTTTATGATTTATTGCCGTGCAACACGAAATTCGCCGTATGGTACGTACATTTATGTGTACACAGAAAAAAAAATTATTATAAAATTGAAGTTTCAAATTCTGTTTTTTAGCATTTTTATTAAAGATTCAAGATTTAATTCTTAAATTTACACAATATGCGCATTAAATGGTAATCATTTTATACCGAAATACCGTATTTTTTTTCTGTGTACGCGTGTGTCTGTGTGTGTGTTTTTGTGTGTCTGCAGACAGCCAATTTAAGAAGTATTGAAGCGAGTGTGCAGAAGTGTTGCTGCCTCAGCTGGGCTATCATTTCTGTGGCAACAATTTTTGGATGTTAGCCAGGATATAATGAATGCCTACCAGATATATTCCGGCCCAGCCTTTGAGCGGCATTAAATTGACGGATGGAACAGGACGGTAGATGATGATAAATACATCTACATCGATGTAGTTATCTATCGATCTAGCTCTTTTTATTAATTTATCAATATTGATAACTTTATCTATATTATATATATGTATTTATATATCTACACTAGGAACAAACCCGAAATATTGTAGTACTTATACAAAGAATACTAAATATTTGTTTACTACTATACTAAAAATAAAATTATTTCAAATACGGTCTGTAAAATATGTTTAATATTAATGCACAAATAATTGTTGTGCGGTTTTTCATTTTAGTTAGTTCCATGTTATACTAATTGTGCAAATAATAGTTATATTTTTTGAAAATTTCATTCCAAATAACTGCTCTCATTATCTGCAACTATGTTTTTATACAATTATTATTTATTAATTGGTGTGATAAGTAAAAATGTCATCAAATATTTAATCTACAGTTTATTTAAATCTTAACAAAACTGACCATGGAAGCTAATTTTAAGCATCATTGTCCTCGACACACTTTTCAGAACAGATTTCGGTCGACAGTCACGAAATCAATTGGCAAAGTGAATAAGCAAAAGTGAATAGAAGCAAACTGTGTGGAATTTGCATAAATTATCAGTTGGCAATTGAAAGGCGAAATGCACAAATTGAAACAATGAACCGACCGTTTGTCGTGCTCTCAACAACTGACAGGATTCCTGCCAATTTCTGACTAAAAAATGCTCCCCTGGTAGCTGGTAGAAGGTTTCAATAAAATGTCGCCGTCTTTGCTTCAATTTGCGGCAATTTTCGCGTCGTTGCAGCGATTGCATCCTTTAGCATTTTTTTTTGGGTTCAGTCGCTGCATTTTGTGTGAAGGACTCTTGCAAATGGCTCGTGAAATCAGCACTGCCACGCCCACCCCAAAAAAAAGGATGCCGTCAACGGCGGCATACTCGTGTTGACAAAAAACAAAAAAAGGGAAAAAGCAAAACCCAAGCGAAAGTCTGAAATAAAACGCAAAGACATTTGCTTTGCCTTGGATCTCTTCATTCCAATTTTTTTCCTTTCTTTTTTTTTCATTTTGTGGTGGCAGAGTCTGCTCTAAATTGCAATTTATTTGCGGTTTGTTGATTTTATTGCACAACTTTGTTTACAATTCTGCTTAAATTTCATTACACGATCCCAGTGAAACGAACCAAGTGAAACGGCCATTCGAGCTGACTTTTAGCAGAGCTCCTAGTCGACCGACGGACGTCCAAAATGAATGACGAAACCTTGGTACGAGTATGAATTAATATTTGAACAGCGCCGAAACTGACTGTCAAGCGGAGAGAACTCGGCAGCATTTTGATATGGGGTAGACACATTCTAAATGGGTCAATGCAAATCAATTTGAAAGTGAACCGTCCATGAATTTCGGTTATACTTCTCAGCCTAGTTCATTTGCGCTAAGTACTTAATGCAATCTCAAACTGAGCTAAAATTAACATACAAGAAAAGCTTTAATGTCGAAACACAGACATAAAAGATTTTTAGAATTGACTTGAAGTATATTTTAGCTTATTTATCGATGATCTGAACTTACTATGTTATAAAGCTTATAATTTGTTGGGCTTAGAAAATCAATTTCGAATTGTTTTTAGAGCTTGAAAAGAAGGATAGGTTATCTTTGTCTTAAATTCATGATGAAAATTAATACAATCCTTAATTGAAAATCGGATTCAAATTTGATTGGGTAAAGCCAAGAAGATTTGCCAAATTTCAAAAGATATTTTTAAGGAAAAATAAAATTAAAATAATATCTGGCGAGTAGGTTATTTACATATGAATACTTGTATATGAAAGATACATTTTTAATGTACTTATTTCTATTAACAGTAGTAGCAAAACTTGGCCAGAAAATCGGCTAGACAAGCTAAGACATTGTGTAAAGCAGAAACGAAAACACAAGCATAGAGAATATGAAACTTGAATAATCAAAACAAATAAGCAAACAAGCGGGCAAACAAAGTGCTAAGTAAATTATAATAAAATGCACTGAGTAATATAAAAATTAGAACTCAATACAATGCAAATGTATCAAGTACACAAGGTAGATACAAACGGAAAGATACAAAACACAGATGCAGATACAGGTCACTTACTTACGGCTTACTTTCTCTATATGTGTGTGAAAGTAAGGGAAATAAAGCAATGAAGCAGCCCTCGGTAAATGAGGAAAAAAAGAACAAAGAACAAGTCGTATTTGTAATACACTTAATGAAATAAATAGGTATATTCTTAGATTTGCAGTCAATTCAATCTCCATACATTTTATCGACCCTTTTAAGTATGATTTTAATTCTTTCTTAATGAGTTTTGAAAACTAGCTGTTTCAAATCGAACGATTAACGTCTGCCAAAAACGGTTTCAAAAAAAAAGCTTAGTAGTTGCTTTGCTTATTAATAAATAGATTGTTCATAATTTTATCTAAGACAAAAATGGGTCAGGATTTATTTACATAAAACAAAAATGTCTTGTTGCTTTTTATTTCAAACCAATTTAATAAATTCTGTTTAAAGCGGCTTTTGTGCAACTTTTACAATTTGCTTATCCTTTAAAGATTTTATCATAAAGCTATGCATTATAACTTTGAGCAAATAAGCCTCATAGTTCTTGTCAACACCGTAACAAAGTTATTAACCTTCTTCGACCGCACACACATACGCAAAAGGACAAGCAAAACAAAGGCAAATAAGCAAAGACAATAAAAACGAAACGCCGCAAAGTATGCTGGAAAAACTTGTTTGTTTATCTGTGTGTATGTGTGTGTGCAGGCGTAACCAAGGACACAAGGCAGAACATCCAAAAATGCAAACATATTTGCAAGATCCCAGAACAATTCGTAGCATCTAGCTTCCTTTTTAAGGTACATCGGCAGTGTGTACGGAACGGTGCGTCAGGCGCAAATGCTGCGCCAACTGCCATTATCAGCCTTCATTCATGGATACCAACCGAATCGGCAGCAGCCGAATCAAGTCCTGCCGAGCACTGGCAGCTGGAGAAAACAGCAACTCGAGATGGAGCTGGAGCTGGAGCTGCCTTCGATGTCCTTCGTGTGCGCGAGAAAAGTTTGACAGCCACTGGAAGTGCAAACAGGGATAAACACAATGGAAGTCTCAGCAGCTGTGAGAGAAGTTAATAAACTGAGCTTAAAGCTCATGTTAAGAGCAGGCGAACAGCCTACAAGTGGCTTGAAAGAGAGCACAAATTAATGGGCCCTATATGGTCCTATCCCACTCTCTTTATTTCTCTGACCCTCTCTTCTATACAATGTCTTGGTTTCGTACTCTCTCGCGCTCTCTGGCTCTGTGTAGGCGCCCTGTAGTTTTTCGTTTGTAAAAGCCATTTTTCATTCATGCGAATTTACTTTAAATTAATTTTTTTGGTGGTCATAAATCATTTTTGGCTCTAGGCCTACGCAGCGAATGACTTCCAACGTGTTGGTGTGTGTGTGTGTGTGTGTGTGCGAGAGAATGTGCGTATGTATTCGAGGAGTAGGTGTCTGCATGTGCTCTTGTGCATGAATGAACATGCGTGAAATTTGAAATAATTTTTGCTAGTTGAAGCATTGAAGGCTTTTTAACATTTGGGTCAAGTGAGTGAGCTGACTCGCAATTAATGCAAGTTACAGGTTGACCTTACAAAGTTACTAATTTCGTTTCTTATCATTTCATTTAAAATTTAATAATTAATTTTAAAGTATTGAATATTGGTAAATAAAAAAAATTATTTTTATTAGTATGGATTGCAGTATTAGTAAATTCTAATATTATTTTTTTAAGAAGAAATATACTTAAGTCATCCCAAGATATATTTAAATATATAATTTGTTAATCGTAATTTGTAAAATTTTTTTTATACTTTCAGCAAAAAATTATTTTTAAAAAATAAATCATTTAACATCAAGTATAAAAATAGATTTAAATTACTTGATTTGTACTCGTAGATTCCATTTAAAATTTAATAAATTATTTACAAGTATTGAATGTTGGTAAATAAAAAATAAATATTATTATTAGTATGGATTTCAGTATATTATTTTTTTTAAAACAATTATACTTAACTTAAGTTATGAGCTATTAAAATACATTTTTTTAATAAATTTATTTTAAATCATTTTTTAAAAATAATTTTTTGTTGTAAGTATAAAAATAAATTTAAATTCCTTCAACTTGTAATCGTACATTCACTTGATGCAGTTTTCGGGCCGACACGCGTTTGAAATTCAACTCATTATGAATTGAGTGAGCTACAGCGAAGCTTAAAGCTCACACCCTGTCTGAAGGCAGCTCATAACTACGAGTATATGTACATATGTATGTATTTGTAACTACCTCAAGCAAAGCTCAATGGAGTTCTTTCACGCAGCTTCCCGAAAGTCACGCATAATGAAACGAAAAAAAAGAAGCTTTTGGCTGCCGCCTAAGCCAACATGCGAGCAGTAAAGTCACGCTCTCTTTTTCTCTCTCTCTCTCTCTCTCTCTGGGCATCGTTCGCATGTGGGTTCCAGGCACGAACAGACTGAGCTCGTCCGTAACTTTCCAGTCACTTTCACGTTGTTAGCATCCCAAGCAGAGCTTGGCATCCAATCGGTCGCCTGCAAGAGATGTTCGGATTCGGGTTCGGGTTCGGGTACGGATTCGGGTTCGTTCCTGCAGTCACTTCCAGCGTCGCCTGGCTGCCAATTGCGGGCTGTCAGCGCATTCAGTTGGTGTTCCGGTTTCGGGTTGTGCTGTTAGTTGCCTTTTCCTGCACAGAGCTAAGCAGAGCGGTGTACAGAGTACAGAGTCCAGCGTCCAGAGTGTCGCGTCTCGGTCGTGCCTGTGCCTATTCTATGCCTGTGCCTCTGTGACTCTGTGACAGTGTTTGGCATTGGCATGTGAGTGTGCGTGCTTTTCTATCCGTGTGTGTGTGTGTGTCTCTGTGTCTGTGTGTATGTGACTGTGTTGTCTGTCGCTAACGGTGCGCGCGCGTTTGTCTGTGTCTGTATATGTGTCTGTGTGTGTGTGTGGAAGCCAGTGTGACCATATGTATGTGCGTGTGCGCGCTTATTGAGCACCACAATACTAATACTGATTCGAATACCAATACATTAACATACACACTACACTACGGCAACATTAAAGCGCACAGCAGGATGCTCAAATTTACAGACTTAACCCACTAGCAGGTAAATCGAACAAATTAAACAAATTAATCAGAAACACCATTAGAAAATACATAAATATGTACATCTAGCTGTATATACGATATCTAGGTATTGACTGGGTCTTCAAAGTGCGTGCGTATGCGTGTGAGAGTGAGTGTGTGTGTGTGTGTGTGTGTGCGTGGAATTGAACATTGTGTGTGTGTGTGGTGCGCTTTCCAACTGGAGGAAATTGATATTCTTATTTCTTCTTGTGCTTTTTTGCAAAAATAACGGCACGATGCTCTCGCTCTCTGCTTTTGTGTGTGTGTGTTTGTGAAAATTCCATCATCATCATCGTCCTCGGTGGCAACATTGTTGTACACATATTTCTTCTTCTGTCCGCCAAACCCTCCTGCCTCCTGCCTCCTGCCTCCCACTCCACCCATCTTGGCTGCCTCTTCCTGCCCAACTCTATCTCATCATCTATGTATTTTATTTACTGGTTGCTTTTCTTTTTTTATTGCTGCGGAAAAACGAAATGCGAAAAGCGAATTGCAAATGGCAGGCAAATTTCTAATTGACCATCAAATAAATGTTTCAAATTGCAGTAGCTTCAGCGACCCCAGCTAAAAAATTCAGCTCAATGGGTTTCTTTCAGATACATGTCAAGTGCAAGGATGTATGTGGAATGCTTTCTATATACACTTTAAATATGTGTATGTGAATGAAAGGTGGAAAAGTATATTTTAGTACAGAAATGTGTTTATATTGTACCTTAAAAGTTTGAAAATTATAAAATGGAGATAATAAAAGACTTTGAAATTGTGCTGACATTGTCAACAAGTGAGAAATTTGTGAAAAATTTTTATGAATATTTTGAATATGTGTTAAAAAACTATAGTTTTAGAAATCACTCTGTTAGAGTTTCAATACATGCATACAAATCTGTTAAAATTACTCATTTTATTTTATTTAAAAAAATTATAAACATTTTCTTCTTTTGCATTTTACTTAATGAAATTTAACTGAAAGAACTTTTGTTGGTCTCTTTACAGCATTAATATGTTAGATTCAGCCCAACCGCAAGCAATGGATGTCAGCTCGAAATAAAATACAAAATAATCAACGCTAAACAAATATTTATTTAATACTAAGCAATATTTTGATGATTGAGTGAGAAGCACCAAAGTTATTAATAATTCGAAAATCGGGCCTCTGCTTGTGAAATTAAACGACAAAGAAAAAAGGATTATTATAAATTGAAAGACAGCTGAAAAATACTGTTACTAAAGCAATTAAAAAAGGCTTAATACAAGAAAAATTTATAAGCAGCACAGACTTAACTAAAACTATTGAGAAAAATATAAATAATTTGTTTTAATCTACAAAACGAAAATGGAAATTTTGAAAATTATTGTAAATATTTAAAGATACTAAACCATTTACAATTAATATATATACAAATTCAAAAAGTTTATCAATAAGTAAAGACGATAATGACGGACACAGTTTTCGCTGAATGAAAAAAGTTTTTAATATTAATTGTAATACAACATTTTCTATTATATAGAATGTAATAACCAACCGTAAATAAACTCAATAAGTAACTGAAACACGCACAAGATTGAAGTTAAATAAAAATAACAAATTTTAATTTAAAAAGTATTTAATAAATTGGCTGCATTTGACAATTTGCATTCTTGCATTAACTTATAGAAAGTAATATGACAAGAAATTGGATGCAAATTCATTCATTATTCAATTATAAAGGCAGACAAATTTTCAATCATTCGAGACACACATATTTTATAATCGCAACTAACTAAACTAATTGATACAAATAATATTATTAGTAATAATAATAATAATATAAACTACTAATTATCACAATTGAGCTACAATTAATTCATTAATTCACCTAATGTTGTATGAATGCATAACTATTTATACGATTCATAAATAATATTGAATATGAGCATAACGAAGCTGCAGAAAATTTGATAAATAATTTAATATAATAAACGAACAATAAATGGAGTATTTATAGTATTCAACTAGATCAACTAAATATTTATACATATACACAACACCCAACCAATTGGAAAGTGAGATATTTCAATCAATTTGAAAGAAAAGGTGAGTCAAATATTAATTATATCTATCTATCACTTTTGATGAAAATTAAGAAATATATAGTTAATGTAAAGAAAATTATTTTCAAATCTAATTGACTTAAGTAATATTTCTAGAATTTCTGGAAAGAACTGCATCGTAGAGCTGTATTGGGCTTTATTATTAATTAAATTTTATATTCCGAGAATTTTAAAAATTGTTTTTTAATCCAAGCATCCAAATACTATATGTACTAAACCCACAACTACGGGCAATTTTGTCAGCGCATAATTTTACGGAATGCTCCATTCCCAGCACTGATGCCCCAGGTGCAGTGTGTCCCCAAGTAGCCGAAGCTTTGACTTTGGTTTTCTTTACTTGGATCTCGCTTCATGGGTGAGCAGTTTAAAAGTGTTCCATTGACCTTTGCCGCTACGTACTCGTAGTGGGGAATGGGGCATTCAAAGTGAGTAGAATGGTTGATTGGGATGGTTGGACAATGCCCAAAAGCAAACAGCAGCCACAGCCACAGCCACAGCTCTGACTACAATAAAAAAGCAGCGAACAATTGCCAAATAAATAACTTGACGCTCGCTCAGCGCGTTTATTTGCTTTTGTGACGAGGCCTGGGCTTGATTTTCATTTTCATTTCGCAAACACGCACATATATATATTGTACATACATACAGATACACGGATAGTATGAGACAAAGAGAGAGAGAGAGAGTGATAAAGTGGGAGTGTGAGTTGCTAGACTGTTGCATATTTAAAGTGCCTCAGCTTCCTGTTGTTTTTCTTATTTTTGTGCCGTTTTCAGTCTTGTTCTTTTTTACATATTTTTTTATTTTGCAGCCGCTGCTCATTTGGCTGCCTAAAATCTGGATCTACATACTCTCTCTCCGTTCATTGCTGTCGTCACAAACTTGGTACTTGCCTTTCTTGCTTTTTCATTAATAATATGACACAATTCCTAAAGCATTGTCCTGGCCAGCTGCGCCTGAGAGCACTTTTGGCTTTGACGCCTCCTTATGCTCATTATGCTCATTTGAGGCTTTGTCTTCTAGTCTCGCACTGGCAGCTAACGTCTTTTGCCTTTTCTTTCATCATTCATTCATGCAACATTCACAAACACACCGTCACACGCCCACACACTCAAACGCACACACACACACACACTGATACACGTACATCAGTAAATCCAAATGCAAACAGAGGCTGCGAAAAACAAAAGTGCAATATTTGTGTGGGTGTGTGAGTGTGTACAAATCTCAGATACCCTTCCGAAAACTTTCAAACTCTTCAGCTTTAAATCATACATATGAGATTTAACAAATTACTGTTAAATTTAGGTCCATCAATTTATTTATTCCTTATATTATTTTTAATTTACTTAAAAAAGTTTAAGAAAGGGACTAGGACATTTGTATTATATAAAAAAATCATTGCATACTTTTCAGGGCTATTTTGCATATGAATATTACATTTAAATCTCGAAGTAGTAAAACTGCTTTAAATTAAAATTGATAACAGATTCGAATAAAATTAAAAGCATTTTCGTTTAGTTGAAATAATGTAGAGAATTTGCTACCCTGTACTTGGGTATATGACTATCATGTTAAGTGTATTGGAGTATCGTCCTAAGGAATTGTTTTTACTTTTATTTGTTGACTGTTGTTGGTCGACATGCTTAATTATGTGGCAGCCATGACTGACTTTCACAGTGCCACAGTGACTGGATGGACACACGCACACATTGACACACTCGCAAGCGCTCGCGACTCGTCTTCACCGTCGTCCTGATGTGGCACGTTGGAGAGACTCGAGACTAAAGTCCTTGTTGCGCTTGTTTTTTTTTTATAGCTTGTGTTTGGCCGTTGTTGATGAGTGTTGTCGCCTTACTGTACTTGTTGTTGTTTTTGTTGCTGGTCGTTTTTGAAGTGCTCCGTTGTAGTGGGTGTCATGTCCGTTTAGTTGTTGTTGTTGCTGTTGATGTTGTTGCTGTTGATGTTTGCCTGGCACTTTGAGGCGACGCCGCCTGCTTACTGCTTATTTATGTATGAAGGACCTTAAACTTTCTGGCAAATGAAAACGGCCGCGCACGGAGATGAAGAAGAACAAGAAGAAATAGATGATAAAAGCAAAGACAAAGAAAATAACAAAAGATTTTAGAATTGAGCATCTACGAGATACTCTGGAACTATGATTTCTTTCGCCACTGCCTATTTATTATATGAGATTTGTGTTTAATATATTTTTTAAAAATATTCAGAATATGAAATCTAAAGTACAAAGTTACCACAATTTGTATGCTATGATATAATCTGAATATAATATCTAAATCATCAATTTAAACTCGAATTTAAATATTATTTTCTTTATTTTTGTGTATAAATTGTAGTAAATTTATTTGATCTGTCACATTGATTTTCAGAAGTCCATCTTGCCCCATTTCATACCTTGTGCCCGAAGTACAAACAGCTACGAAATGGCGTAGCCACTTTTTTAATCACAGACTGCGCCGCAGTTTTTTGCCAACCATTTGCAAAGTTTCTCACGTGTGTTGTTGCTTTTGTTGTTGTAAGCGTGGCAGCAACAAAAAGCTTAGAAACAATGCGAACACATTTCTAAAGCTTGACAGCGTTTTTATAACCTTCGCATCCGAAAATAAGAAAAAGGATTTAAGGTTAGAAAATATCGCTTTATTATTGTTGTGCCACTTAATTTAAAACTAGGCCAGCTTAGAAATTGCCCCTAACTAAGAGAAAGATAAGGTCACAGAAATATTAGAGCTCGCGAGCGTTCTGAAATGCTTTTAAAATAATTCGTCTTTAACATATTTAAATGGATACTTTAAATTGTTGTAAGATTTGTCTTTTTTTCAGATTAAATCTATTTATTTATATACAAATTTTTGAAGACCCTAGTCGTTATTTTAATTTAATTTACTGAAAGTTTATAGAAAAAAATACAGTAACTTAGGCAAAAGATTTCGGCATTGTTATATATATTATCTATGTATCTATATATATTCTTTTTACTAATTAACTATCAAATATTAGCTATATAAAACAGCTACATACAACTATACTTATTTTTGATTTTTTACTGCTAACTGGGGAATTTGAGCCAATTCATAATTTAAGCGTTTGCCTAATCATTTGGGAACTACTTACACTGTGCTCTAAGTTGGCTAAGACTCTGCCACCTCAACACCTTGGTAGTTAAACTGTCTATTCCCATCCACAATCTATTCCCTCTTTCTCTACAATCCCCTGGACCAGCCCGTTACGTGTCTGGGCATTGGGCACCAGATGTCACATGGGGTTGGTAAAAGTTTTCGACGCTCGCAGCTTGGATAATTTAACAGAGGGACACAGATTAAGATTAAGAGTGAGAGGAACATAGGGAGTGGGAGAGAGGGAGAGAGGATGTACCTGCCGCTCTCTACGTGAGATAATGCAAATTTATGGCTGGCAATTAGCGGGTCGCGAATCGTAACCAAAGCCAAGGTAATAACTCAAGCGAACGAAACGAACTTGGACTAGCCCAAAGTTTCAGCCTAATTGCAGTTGGCGAACGTGCCAAATCTCGGCCAAAAGGGAGCACCATGTGCAGGGCTTGCTCGAGCAGACAATGACAAAACCAAAATTCAGTTAGCTAGTCCTCTAACCATTAATTATCAAAGGCGGCGCGTCGCATATGTGTGCTAACTGGAGCATAAGCTACATATACAAAGTTGCATATATGTATGTACATACATGCAGATACAAATATATAACATACATACACACAGTTACAGATACAAAGCAAAGTAAATGCTGTAAATGCGGGCGTGGAAAGAACAAAAAAATAAACACAATCGCCGACTGAGGCGATAACTGTTGGTGGCACATGCCCCAAGCAAAAGACTCCCACTGAAAATCTATCTAACAGTTACACTTTTCGCACGCAGTCACAAAGGCAACGTGATGTATCTGTGTCTGTAGTTGTCTCTCTGACTGACTGTATGTGTATCTGTTCTGTATCTGTATCTGTTGGCTACACAGCGCAAGGCATCAGTTGCAATCTGACTTCAATTCAATTATTTTAGATTAGAATGTGACTGTGTCACAAACACACACACATACACACACACACCCACACATACACACACGCACACAGTCTTGTTTCTATGTCAGCTGTCATTCATCCGTTCATATGTTCATTTTGTTGGCTCGCCGGAGAGAGACAGGCAGATTGGAAGACAGAGCGCAGGATACGTGCCCCGTGACGCCTGTTTCTGCATTGACAGTTGATGCCTTGTGTCCGTCCATCAGCTGTGTGACTTTGCTTATGTATGTGTGTGGACTGTGTGCGTGTGTGTGTTACAGTAGTCGCCCCTAAAGAGAATGGTAAATGGTAGAGTTATTGTTATTTAAACTCAGCTTAAGTTTCACTTAAAATTATACATAAATAAATAAATACGTGTGTTCCACAAATCTCTAGAGACTTTGAGGATAATTGCCAACCCTTTGAAATGTTGTTGTTTCTTACATGTCAGAGATTAAAATTTTTCGAACATATCTTCGAAGTACAAAAATCGACTAATACAAATTTAATTTCGATTTCAACAAAACTTAACAAAGTTTTGCCTTATGTAATTAACAATTGCACTCAAAATAAAGTTATTTTTATCTATATATGTATATGTAAATAAAGAAATAATTAAATTTGGTTCAGTAAATTTTATATTTTTTTAAATCTTTAAGAACATTGGTTGCTTAGTTTCAAGAACACAAGACTTGCTATAGGGTAGCTTTTGTAATTTTATTGTAATATATTTGTATCTAAGAAAATTATATCATGCGTCATAATAAAATAGCTTTATATAAAGATAGAACGGGCAGCTGAGTTTTAAACTAAGTAAACTATTAGTCGTATTTAATAGTTATAAATGATAAAAAACTATAAATGTAATGTATTTTTCAGCATCAATCTAAGCTATCTTGTATGTTTGAAGTTTTATATAAAGTGTATCTATGTATCTTTTGACAGTGCATTCTCGATATGTAAACTACCTTTATCTCTCTCTACTCTCTCCTTTATCTCCTTCTTCTCTCTCTACTCTCTCTTCTCTCTCTACTCTCTCATTTTTCGAGTTTCTACTGACCTCGATATCTGTTTTCTAAGCAGTTTAAGGTGTGTGCAGCAGGTAGATACCGTTGTTGTACAAAAGTGTACTAAAAGTGAACCTCTCTCTTTTTTTTTATTTATTTTCAAACCGGTTTCGAATAGTGTAACCTTAATAGAGAATCATGAGACTTTTTCCCAGGGTAAATGTTTGAACTTCAAACTTATCGAATTATAATAAATACGCAGGAATTAGAATTATGCATTTATTCCGCTTTGACGCCTCTTTGTGACTCATAAAACAACGCAGTTGAAATACAAATGTATCTTAGTGTAGATATAGCTACTTTGTAGCTTATCAGCATCTTAAATGCGGGCAACTCGAGCGCGGCTTATTAAGCGGGTATTATGATAACTTAAAAACCAGACAACAGATTCATACTCACACTCATACTCATACTCACACTCAAACCAGCATTCAGCATTCATTGTCTGTTGATGCAGCAACAACAGCTGATTGACATTGGCTGCATCGCCGCTTACACTATGCTACAAGACATAGGAAGTTGATAAGATGATGAACACAGTTGTGGAATTATTTCAGCATGAGCTGGATAAAATTCATTTTATGGCCCTGATTAAAAAGATGTTTGTTTTCGATCGAACAAAGAAAATGAAAGCTGCACAGTGAGAAAAAAAATCGTACTTAAATAAAACTCGAATGACGTCGAACTAAGTGTTTAACCCATAAGATCATATAAGATCAAATTCCTGAATATGAGCATGAAATCTCTTGTACAAAATACAAAAAATCATAATTTAAGAGAAATGAGTATTGTAACAAGAATAATAATATTTAATTAAGAATGAGTGCCTAGACTTAAATGGTCAGTTTGCAAAGTACTCAATTTTATAGACTTGTACAGTTAAATTTGCAATAAGATGAAATATCGAAACTGAAATAAGATCGAAATAATCGACATCATGAATTTAAATTTTTTTTAAGTTTAATAATCATAATCATTAGTAATTCGATTATTTTTGTTTCAAAGTCGAACTAATGATTAAATTACGATTATTTTCGGTTTTGCCCAATTATTTTTTGATAACGATTTAAAAAAAATTAAAAATAATCTAAATTTATAACAATTATACAAAAATAATCAAAAATAATTTTTTTGAATATTCGGATTATTTTTGATTTTTTCCTGATTATTTTGGCTACTTTGATTGTGAAAATTTAAAATAATTTGATTTTTATTAAAAAGTCATAAATAATCAGAAATAATCACAAATTATTCAACAGTGAATTATATAGTCACTACGATGATATCCAAAAGTAATTTAATTGATTGGTAATTCTAATCGAAATTTGACATGTATGGTTATGGGCAGTAAAATCCTTTTTTTTTTAGGAAAATTCAATAGTCGACCTATTCCATTTAAATTTAGTCAGTAATTCTGTTGTCTACTGTATGAATGTTATGATTTGGACAGTAAAATACAAAATTTTTAAAAGTTGATCATTACTTTAATATTATTGAGAAATTAACTTGAAATGTTAGACTGTAAGTACGAAATAGCTTATTTTCACGCTCTGTGTATTTGAAATAGAGTAGTGACAGTAAATTTCTTCGTTTTGTTGTCCAGTGTATGAATGTTTTGATTGCTTTGCTGCCTGCCTGCTCTCTGCTCCCTGCTGCCTGCTGCCTGCCTGCTTTCCTCTACCTCCTGGCGAGTCGAAGCAACCCTCGGTTATCAGAGGCAATCGAATAGAGCAAGGGTCGCTCTTGGTCTCAGTCTCGGTCTCGGGACTTATCTAGCCAGCGGATGTTGTTGACATTTGAGGGATTTGGGCAGCTCTCGAGCGGGCGTCTTTTGCCTGTACAGTTCAGTTGTCGAGTGAACCTCAGCTTGAACAGTTCAGCTCAGTTCAGTTCAGTTCAGTTTATTTGTGTTTAACAAAGTGAGACAGAGAGAGAGAGAAATGAAGCAAGAGAGAGTTTCGGCATGTCTCTGTGTGTGGTTGTGTCTCTTGGGCAGCTGCATGGCACTCAGAGAGCATTACTGTGAACGCAATGTTTCCGTCAGCCGCGTGGTGCCCGTGACCAAGCAGCGAACGGTGGTGAAACAACCGTCCAAGTGGACGCCATGGAAGAAGCCCAAGCAGATCACGGAGTCGTATGAGACGCAGGAGGAGCAGATTGCCTATAAGCTGGTCTCCGAGTGCTGTCCGGGCTATCTGCAGGTGGAGTCGGGCCTCTGTGAGCCCGTCTGCGAGCGCGGTTGTCCGGCCTTTGCCAGCTGCGTGGCGCCACAACGCTGCCAGTGCACGCCGGGCTATGTCTCCGCGCTCAACCATCGCGATGGCAGCCATTACTGCGAGCCGATCTGCGAGCGCAGCTGTCCAGCGGGTTCCGAGTGTGTCTCGCCCAATACATGTGCCTGCAAAGAGGGATACTTGGCGAAGCAGCCAACTGGCGATGCTGTGAGTGCTCCCTGTGAGCCGACTTGCCAGCTGGGCGATGGCTGTGCCAATGGCCAGTGCATCGATGTGGAGCGCTGCGTCTGCAACGAAGGCTTCATTTGGACCACGATCACCAACAGTTGTGTGTCCTTGAGCGAGGATGAAGCCTCCCGACTCGAGGAGATGCAACTGCTAAGGTCCAGCACAACAACGGACATATTTGAGACTGCAGAAACTGCTGCTGTTGCTGCCGAGTGTCCCAGGGGATTTGTTCTCTACTCCGGCGAATGCCGTGCCGAGATCTTTGAGAGCAACGAGTCCACGAGTCCAGTTAAGGACTGTCGCTCGACTGGCTGTGGACCACATCAGACCTGCAACGAGCAGCTGGGCAACTGCAGCTGCAACACTGGCTACGTGGAGGATGAGAAAACGGACGAGGGCTCGAGGCTTTCGTGCCATCGCAGTTTACTCGGCGACATTCTGAGCATCGATCAGGCCGCCGACGATGAGAACGAGCTGAATATGTTCACCATTCCCATTCTGGGTGTCGCCTCTGGCTTTCTGTTCGTTCTCGTAGTTGCTGGTTTGATCACTCGTCTGCGACGAGGCCGTGGGGGAGACCAGGACAACGACTCACAGCCCAAGGAGGCGGTCCTGCAGTGCGAATTCACGCAGAAATCCTACGATGTGGACGAATGGGTGCCATAGGGAGTTCATGGTATCGGAATGGGCTGTGCTAGTTGAACTTTGATTGTTAGTTGATAAGATAATAAGAAATACATTTTATTCAGTTTCTACTATATTAAACTTGTTGTTTATTTAAACTTCGATTGAATTCTTCTCCTGCTGAGAATGTCTATCACTCTCTTTCCTTTGTTTATATTTATCTTGTTACAATACTTTAGAAACTTAAAAGTGTGAGAGAACTAGTGAGGGAGCGACAGAGGCAGAGATAGAGAGAGAAAAGTATAACTAGCCCTAACTACATATTCTCTGCTATGAAAATCAATTCTATTCTCGTGAGTTTCAATTGCTCTTAATGCATTTCCGATGGAGTCGATGAATAACTATACGAAAGATATATTAAAATAAATTTAAAACAATGCTTACTCAGTTAAGACAGGAGAATTTGAAATTTGTGAAAGGCTATTTTATTACAAATAGAAATTTTTGAATAGTGGTGAAGCTTTTTATTGATTTCAGCAAATCATTAAGACAACAGAAATATGTGGATTTGAACTGGAGTCCTGAAGACTAGTACAAGTGCTATTAGATGCAAAATATTATACGTGAAATTTAAAGGAATTGTAAAAAAAAATAAAAGTTATTTAATTTAATATGCTTTGCAAAAAATGAATACAATATTTCTTCTTATAAAAATTATCTAAGAAAAAGATGAATGAACTGCTGCCGAGTCTCAGACTGATAAGGGACATCTTTAATTTATCAATTGTCTGAAGAGAAACTTATACGAATACAGTCATTCATCAAAGATATGATTTCAAGGGCAAGTTGATAGTAAAAATACAAAAAAGACAATAAATAAAAGAAATTTATCGGAGCGCTCAAAGAGACAATGTCTGTTATCTTCCTTATGCTGTTGAATGGACAAACAAATTATGATTCAAGCAAAAATAAATAAGAATATATTATTGAATTATGCTATTTTGTACACATAATTATATAGAATCTATACTTTATAGTACGCATAACAACAGTCTTTTTTATTAATTTAATTTGATTTGAAGTCACAGAAAATTCTCTGAAAATGTAGTAAAAAATTTTTTTAAAGTGCAGTATCAACCAAGTTGTTATAAAATTATATTAATAAATTTAAAAGAATATATTGCTCCATACAGTCGTATACAGTAATATTTTGAATATAGAATATATTGTATATAGAAAAAAACCAAAATAAAAATAAACTTAAAAATAATTTTAAAAAACATATCTAAACGTTCTCATACTGAAATTTAATCAGCACCTGCCACTTTCATTATGTGAGAGTTTTCGAAGCAAATGCTTTAATATTCGCTTCTGTTTCTTTTATGTTCTTATGTATCTTTAGCTGTACTTGCAGCTGTATCTATATCTGTGACAGTGACACAAAGATCTTTTACCCATAATCGCTGCACATTTATATATTTTTCGCACTAAGCCAAATGGCAAACGAGGAAACACACACAGAAAAGCCCAAGCGAGAGCTTTAAGGTGCGCAAAAGGGAGAGAGATACAGAAAGAGAGAGAGAGAGAGAGAGATAGTAGAGAGTAAGAAGATAGCATGTAAGAGAGCCAAAGAGTGCGTGAGAGTGCGTAAACTTTGGCAGGCGTGCAAAATCTTCGAAGAAATGTATATAAAAATAAAGAAAAACAGAAAAACAACAACAAGACATCCAATTTCTGACAGCAGCAGTAGCATCCCCCTGCCCCCTCCCCACAGCTACCCTTCCGTTCTGCCCCTCCCCCACGCCCTCCCACGCCTGTACATTTCCTGTGGCGTTGTCGTTGCCCTCTGAGCAGCAACAAGGATACTTAAAGCTTCTTTAATTTTTATGTTGTTTTCTCTTCTCTTTGTCGGCTCGTTGAGTGCAACTGTGCTTTAGAGTGTGTGTGCGTGTGCGTGTGTCTGTGTGTGTGTTGGTGTGTGTGTGTTGGTGTGCCTCACCCATTCTCTTTGATTGCTTTTGTGCGCGTGTGTGTGTAAGTGTGTGCGTTTCATGTGTATTTGTATTGGTAACCTTTGCTGGCTATGCCAACATTTTGCGTGGGACGTTGCCCAAGGACATGGACTCGTTGCTCCGTTAGCCCCGTTTGCCATTTCACTTTACTATTGCTCTGCCTCTTTGTCCGTTTCATTTTTCAAGTTCTCTTGTTCTCTCTTTGTACATACAAACATACATACATATAGTATATATTTTTATATACATTTATATCTTCTCATCGCATCGTTCTCTGCTCTGCTTTCAGCTTACTTACTTAGTTATTTATTTATTATTTGTTGTTTGCAACATTTATTTTTGGGCAAGCTTTAAAAAAAATGTGTCAAGTGGCAGCCCAATCTGCATCTAATTGAATTAAACTTTGAGCAGAGTTGCAGTGAGTCGCATACAAAATTCATTTGTACCCGAATTGCATAAAAATTCAATGGATTCCAAATTTAACGCTTGTAAAGTAAAACTTACAATGCTTGTAGCTTTTGGATATGCTTGTGCCAATTAAAAAGTAGATTCAATTTATATTTATATTTAAGATTGTTTAATTAAGCGTGCAAAAATAACTATAATTCAGAAGAAGAATTCTTCTGTAATATTTGAAAATATAGATATTATTAAACAATTAAGCATATTTATCCTAGTCATACTATAGGCAAACTACTAAAAATGTGTCGCCGCCGATTGGTTCTTCATTAAATCTTCAACCAAGTCGATGTTGTCAAGTCTGTTCTTTTTAGATTCCCGCAAAGTTAAATAAAAATTGCATCCAGATCTCTGCAATTATTAAATAAAGAATTTTTTTCAATGTCACAATATTAAATTGTTACTTTTAATCAGCACATGCAAGACAGCTCTGTAAAAAAATTACAATTCAAAAGATCACATTTAATCTCTGATAACTTTACTGTTTTTTTTTTTACAGAGCAGAATTGCAGGTCTCTCTTAGTCGATTAAGTAAAGTGATTAGTCATTGATTATTGAAGGTTACCCAAGGATTTGATTACAACTGAAGGGATAATATTCTTGTCATTATGTCACATTTTTAT